>BGPR01012197.1:13501-45820 GCA_013235015.1 Araneus ventricosus
TGTTGGACTGTTTACACCATACACCCACGGTAAGATTTTGTGCAACAATATTGTCTGAGTTTTTTGTTTGAAGAAGTGTTTTCTCTCATAATACGTCTTGCATCTTTGCAATATCATTGTAGTGTTGGGATTCTCAACACGCATTCGCCGATGGAGGGCGCTCTCCTCCCCCGAGGGTCGGGGATTGTTTTTAATCAGTCGAGTTGCGAACTCGAAGGCTGGAGAGTCTTGTCGGAAAGCGTCGGCGAGTGAGGCCGGAATCCCAACGCTTATTTCGATTTGACGTAGGGTCCAGACGTATCTTTCTGTCTGTGTTGTTGCTAGCCATGAAGGGCTTCAACAATTATTTCTATTTTGCTATTCTGTCCGTATTCAGTGTCTGTCTAGTCTTCTGTGTTGTCATCTAAATAAACTGTTATTTGTATCTCATCACTGGAGTATTCAAAAGAACCAACACTAAAAAAAGGGGTTACCACCTTCACATTGGCGCAGTCGACGAGGATTGGATTACCAGATTACCAGGGCTCCCTGGAAGGTAGGCAATTTCATTTTTTTTGCATGCATTGTTCGGACATCTCCGGCGTATTGTTCAACTAATAATAATGCTTCCTTTCGCGAGGAAAGAGGAGCTGAGAGTTGTCGCGGAGGAAATTGGTGAAACAGCTACGGTAGAAATGAAAGTAGCTGAGTTGAGGGAAATTATCTTGGGTAGCAAGGCCTACAAAAATGACCCAGAATCAGTGAATAACTTGTTGAGCTCGATTGTAGAGGCTGGAAAGCGGAAAGAAGAACAAAGCGATAATTTAGAATTCGAAAAAATAAAATTAGAGAAAGCGAAACTAGAGGCTCAGTTGGAATTAGAACGCATAAGCTTAGAAAAAGCGAAAATAGAAAGCGTGCGAATTGATACCGACGCTAGCAGTGTTTCTGGGAATGGTAATAGTTTTAACTGTGTTGAAAACTATATTCATAGTGTTCGTAGTCTAACGCTCCCGATTCCTAAAAGAGCGGAAGGTTGGAATCTATTCTTTGCATCGTTAGAAAGAGCCTTCAATACGAAAAACGTACCGGAAGAATTGAAGGGAGAAATTTTGTTAAATTTAATGGGGGAAAAAGCAACTAATATATTGGTCTACATTAAAGAGGGTGACGTGAAAGATTATAAAAAAATAAAAGATACTGTATTACGAGAATTCGAACCAACCCCTTTGGCTTGTTTGCAAAATTTTCAAAAGGTGAAACGTCTACAGAACGAAACGATGTCCAATTCGCTTCGCGATTGGCGACCGGGTGGGAACAATATTGCACATTACGCGATGTTAAAGATCTCGAGACACTAAAAGAACTAATTGTTAGTGACAAATTATATCAATCACTCGATCAAGAAACTTCCACTCATGTAAATCTCAAACAAGAGCGAGGCTGGTTTAGGCCTTTGGTGCTTGGAAAGGAATGCGATTTATTCTTTACATCAAAAAATAGATCGTTTTCAGAATTCCATTCGGATTCTCATAAGTATAGCTCAAATGAGCACAAATCGCGAGAAGAAACTAGGCAGTATATTCCTCCTCACTCGAGAAGGGACGGACCAAAATTTAAATCAAAAGATAAAGAGACAAAGAAATTAGATTGTTACATTTGTGGTCAAAATCATATGGCGCGGAATTGCAATAAAAAGTATTCCAAACCGGACACAAATTGAAAAGAAGCGGTCGTAGCGAAAATAAATTCCGATTTCTTAAAACCGGATGTGAATATTCATCCACTAACGCGTGTAACGGTTTCCGTGGGGGGAAAAGAATTAGATTGTATTTTGGATTCAGGGACGCAAGTGTTCGTAATAAATTCTGCCTTGCTGAATAATTCAGAAAGTTTTGACTATGGGAAAATAGTGTTAACTTCCGCGTTTGGTGAAAATGTCATAGCAAAATTAATCAAGTCGACTATAACTCTTCCAAATAAAACGTCGTTAAATCATCCACTCGAATGTATAATAGCGGTTACGGATAAGCTAAATGTCGATGCGTTGATTCCACTATCGTTATATGAATCTTTATGCTCATCTTATTCAAGCTACTTTCCTCTTTCTTCGTGTTGCTGTACAATGCGAAGATGAACCTCTCCTGCTCTTTCAATGTCAGTATAAGTAGATTTAGAGTTATTAAAGATCTCAGGGATATCTTGCAGGTATTTACTGCAGTTGAACAATTGCACTGCTTGTGGTTTTCCCTTTCCATATAACGCTGAAGTTGTGTCATGATACATAACACGTGGCTGACGTTTCTTATGTCTGTTAAGCGGCCAGACCCTGTGCATGCAGGCTATTATTCAAGGTCAATAACATGAATAATATAGCAGATATAAAAAATAACTTAATAAATAAACTTTTGTTAATGTACTACTTTAACAAATGAAAATTATTGAGAAACAACTATAATTCTGTGATTTACTTTCAATTTTTGTTCATTTTTTTATTCATAGAAATAAATTTCTGTAAGAAAAGCATGGCCAGCACGAGGCTACATATAATTAGAATATATATGAAAATAATTTATTTCATTTAAAAAGATAAACAATGTTAACTGTTTTTATAAGCTCGGTACTATCATTTTGTGCTTTGATGGTTTTTGTAAGTTCGAGGGGGTTATGGGGGAAGCTCCCCCCCCCAGGGATGGAAACTTTACGGTTCCCGTTTCCTTGATGTCAGAAGAGTATTTGACCAAAGTTTCAAAACTTTATAAATTTTTCTACTATTTGCCTTTTTTAGGTCTAATTGCAATGACTCCTAACTTCCACACCAAGCTAGCGTTCTGGTATTGTTGCACCGTCTTTTGTAAGAATAATGAATATATTTTTTTTTGAAAATTGAAAAATCCTTGCAACTTTGATGAGGGTTTGTAATCGTACTACTGCAACAAAATATATAGTGTTTGCACTCACTCAACGCAGAATTTTATGCTCTACAACTCTCATCTACACTATTTTTAACATTGAATGTGTAGGGTTGAAGAAATCTAGGAAAAACTGATTAAACACCCCACTTCCTTTCGGAATCTCTCCCCTGACGGGTGGAAACTTTTTGGTTCTCATATCCTTGAGGTCCAAGGAGTGTTTGACCAAAATTTAAAAACCTTATAAATGTTTTCCCCTATTTTACCTAATTGCAATGGGCTATATGGGCCTGGTGCACTTTAAATTCATTGAAGTCAAACCTCCTTCCACATATCTTGCGTGGAAGTTTTGGGAAAGGGGTGAAGGCTTTGGTATTGCAATCATTATCTCATCACAGTTCAAAATAGCGAGGTCCATTCCAAAATATCTCTCATAACGGGTCGTTTTCCCACTCCAAATGCTAATTTTATGAATGTAACCAGGACCCCCGCCCTGCCTAAGCATCCGGGGTGACCTGAATAATAGTCGTCAACACGGTAATTGATGGTGGAGTTCTAATGGTCATTGGAGGCCGCGTCCCAACTTCTCCCGCAGGAGGTACGTCTCATTATCGGAGTGAAGGTAACTCAAACCCACACCATTACTTATGAATGTAAAATACTTACTCGTTATTCTTATGAATTACCCTACTTACCTATATTTATTGACTCTCTATTCATTATTAATCTTATGAATTATTATTGTGAATTACTCTTATGAATGCAAAATAAACATAGAGTTCACAAGGAAATTATTTTATATTTAAAATAACTGAGGATGTTATAAACTGAGGGTGGAGTACTAATGGCCATCACCCGCTTCAGCCCAACCCCTCCCGCAGGAGGTACGTCTCGCCATCGGAGTGGATTGATTCAACCCCACACCATTATCTATTACTCTTATGGATGTAAAATACTTACTTATTTCTCTTATGAATGTAAAATGCTTATTTATTACTCTTACGAATTACCCTACTGACTCTTTTATTATTACTCTTATGAATTATTATTGTGACTACTTTTATGAACGTAAAATAAACATAGAATTCGTAAGGAAAATATTTTATGCTTAAAATTTATGATTTCTTTTGAAGCAATGTTGAGAAAACCCGTTTTTCGCATTTCATACCTCTACAAATAAGAAAACCTTTGATGCTTTCGCTATCTACCTGTACGAGAAGTGAGTCGTTAATCTTTCCTCTTTTCTTGCAACTTTTGAGCGCGCTATTTCACGAAGCATCCACCTGGTCGAAAGAAGCTATAGCGTGGTTGAAAAGAAAATGTGCATTCCATTAATATTCTCATAATTGCATACCGGTTTTACATAGAACTAGCTGATAAACTCGGCATTCCTCAGTATTAAAATACTTTTGAATAAAATATTACAAAACACAAATGATTTTATCGTGTGAAACGTTTCTAAATTAAAATGAGATCATCAATTAAAGCAAACGATTTTTAAAAAACACAGAAAACTAATTTTCTCCATAATATTTGTTATATAAGTACTTCAAATTTCTTTCAAAAATACTGAAGTATAAGAAAGGTTTTAATGAACTTTTTGGGACAATTAATTACTTTTTTTTGATTAATAAAAAACATGAAAATAAACCAAATCAAAAGTTTTTACTGGTATAAATTGTGAATTGTCTGCTTTTAAACTTTTCTTTTAGTGTTTTCAAAATTTTTTTAATGTTTTTTTGCAACAGTTCTTCGAAACTGCATTTTTGTTCATAAACACTAAAAATAATATTGTTACAAATTGTGTATAAAATTAATTTTGAAAAATTTATTGAAATAAGAGAAAAAATTGTGCAAAAATGAAATTAGTGTCACTGAAAAGCTAATTTTTTTAAAAATATGGTTTTGTTTTCGGAAGATATCGCGGAAAAACGCCAAAATCTTGATAAATTTTTAATTACCTTTTGGACTTTGTAAAGTTGACAGTGACCTTCATCTTGTTTTGAAGACCTAATGTGCGGAATTTCTTCGAGATTGGACAAAAGCTGTCGATTTGAATTAAGGAACACACGCATAGACATACACTCTGCGTAAAAATATATACAAATAAACATTCAAAACCATAGCTTCCCAACTACAGAGATTAAGGCTACAACGACTTACATTAATCCAATGCTTGCCTGTAAAGGACATTTTTGGAGCGAGCTGTTGTCAAAAATCTATTTCTAAAAGATTTACTATCTTTGCCTTTGTTGGAAATGAAGCAATTTACTTATGTTTTCTTTTAAACACGTTAAAACACAACTCTGAATCTCATAATACTCAAATACTCTGAATCTCATATTTTCAATTAAAATATTAGTTATTTATTATTTCGTAGGAAACGCAGGTAAAAATGAGAGGCGATATTAACTACAGCGATTTTTTAATCTAATTAAATAAGCTTTAGAATTATTTAAAAACCAATGAAAACATTGTCAAACGATATTTGAAAAAAAATAAATAGGAAAAATAATGGTAAAGTAGTTACATCGTTGCCAGCAACTGAATATGTTAAATTTGCTTTAATTCAACATATTATTTAACACATATTATTTAAGACAAGGGAAAGACATTTATGAACTTTTCAAAGTCTGAAAGTTAATTAATCAGTCAATTAATTAGAAATTAACCGAAACCGTTTTTCCACCGTAACTTCGGAACAAATTGTCCGACAAAAAATATTTTTATACCATCATAAACTTACCTTTTTATAATTTTACCTTTTCAATTATAGCAATTTTATTTCTGTGCAATGTTTCCTTCAAATTTTATTAATTTTTTATATTTTTTAAAAAATTGATTACTTGCAGACGATTATGAAATAAAGCATTTTTATAGATACTTCGTTGCTAAGCGACGGTGAGACTTTCAACAAATTTCTTTTTATTTCTGTAAATATTTGATACAAGAAGTGAAAGATCACTGTCAACTTTTAAAGGCCCAAAAGATAATTAAAACTTTAGTTAATAAAAAATTAAGAAAGATTTTGCCTTTTTTTTTCATGATATATTTTTCATGATAAAGTGTTTTGTTACAATAATAACTATTGTTGGTAGAACATATAAACAAAATTCGGGAAGAATACTAAAGAAAAATTAAAAAGCAGACGATTCATAATTTATATCGCGAAAAACTATTGATCTGGTTTATTTTAAAGCTTTTTATTAATGAAAATTTAACTATTTAATTAATTTACCCAAAACATTCGTCAATATCCATCTTATACTTCACTATTTATGAACGAAATTTGAAGCAAAAACGTTTCAGACGATAAAGGAATTTTTGTATTATAATTTTCTATACAAAAATAGTCTTTTCATTAAAAATATCGGACATAAATGTATTTTAATCCCGAGCAACGCCAGGCATAACAGCTAGTATCTATATATTAATAAGTGAAGAGAAAACTTTGTATCCCTTTTTAAGCAAATTGCGCTCACGGAGGAGTGTGAGATTTGGCATAGTTAAGGTTCATATGGAGAAGGAGTGTAGAAAGATAAAATTTATGTAATGCTGATAGAACTTATAGGTAAATTTTACCATTTTGTGGCTGTGTGGTGGTTTTTCGGAGTTTGCTGATCGTTGGACACGTATGGTTATCGCATTGCACTACATCGATGTTGTCGCACGCTGCACTCGCTGGTTCCTGATTGTTCCTGAGTCTGGCTCCCTTGAGAAGCTTATGCGGAGTGGATGATTTGTAATTGATTTAATCCCCCCGCAGTGAAATCCACTCCAAGAGGGAGTTTATTTAAAGCATTGTTACAAATTGTGCTTGAAATAAATTTGAAATGTTCATTAAATTAAGAAAACAAACGCATAACATTTAATTTGAAATCATTAAAAAGATGATTTTCTGCTCTTTAAGATGGTATGTAAATAATATAAGTGTAATATATTCTTCTGAAATTATTGTTGAAAAACTGAGATAAAACGCCGAAAATTGGCTTAATTTTCGTTATTTAATTAAATATCTTAGGAAGTAATTTTTTGAAAGTTTGAAAGAGTAGAATTAATCTAAGAACGGACCCCAGAATGGCATGGGCAAATTTCATGTCAAGACTGTTCACCGTTTAGGAGGAGTTCTCGCGATAGATAGACCGTTAGAACATCTTTTTTTCCCCTTCCCTTTTTCCTCTTCCTACTATAGGAACCGGACTAAGTAGCTTGAAGGCTTAGCACACACTCATTAGGATCGGTTCATCTCATTAGGATTTGCTGTTGAAAAGGAACCATACATCAAAGAAATTGGGTATGATGATGAGAAATGGCAAGCATTCATGAAAAATTAAGTAACTTTTACTTTTCTACCCATTTAAAAAACATAATGAAACAGTCTGCTAGATTTCAAAACCTTCTTTTTGCTGTAATTGAATGTTTTGTATATATGGTTCATCAAAGATGGTGAAGATGGAAAATACCTATCATATGCTAATTGCATGAACTCGTCACATCCACTGGCACATGTCCCTCAAAGTATAAATGTGTTACATGTTAATTCTAAAAAAAGATTAATTAGAATAATTCTTCAGCTAACGATCTTATTGAAATTTAGTATATTCTAAATTATGTATAACTTTTCGATTGTATTTTTTAACACTAAAAATAATTGTTAGCACGTTTTAAAATTATCTTGATTTCTGAATCACTGAAATCTAATTATAGATCAACTTTTTTTGTTTTTATTGCATGACTGTACAATACATTAAAATCTAGTTATTCAATGTATTTTCTTGCAGATTATAAAATAAAATATAAATACTAACAAAGTAAATCTCCTTCTTGGTAGCTAATTTTCCCAAATAAATAAACTATATACCTTTAATGTGAAAATAAGAAAAAAGATTTACATTGATATTTATTTATATAATATTTTCTCACTTTTTTTAGCTTAATGGCTATTAATAAATGCTATAAAAAGTTTTCTAAGACAATTACACTCTTCTGAATAAATAGATAAATTATCAAGTTAATTGAAAATGTGATTAGAATAGGATTTACATTTGCATCAATTCAATTTTTTAATTGTGGATTTTTTAAAAGGCAAATTATCAAACCATTACTAAAAATGCAAAAATTGAATTGTTCACTGAAGAAACTTAAATGATAGGTTTTAGAAAGAAATTACTAGGATATTGTTGAGAAATACATTAAGTGAATTTTCAAAAATATGATGGCGAATTGAAATTCAAGTACGAAATGATTTTAATGAAAATTTTTCTATATTATTTTGCCCACGTTGGGTAACACTGTTATATAGTGAATATGTGTAATGTTTCAAATAAACACAATAAAAACAGTTTAATGCAAAATATTGCTTTATTACACAACAGAACCCACTTTTCAAATTACTTTCCATGGTTGTATGAATGTTTATTGTATTCAATTTCAGACACAAAAACAATGTTCAGTATGCAAAAAAATTGTAAATGATATAATTTAAAATTATAACACATAAAAATGGATTGTTCAGCTAACGAAAAAGATTATGGTTCCTCAAAATAATATTTGTAACTAGAGTAATAATAATATTTTTAACGCTTCATATACTTTCTCAAACTACAATGGGAAAAGATTACAAACTGAAAATTAGCAGAAAATATTTTTAGATTTTTTTTTCCTAATATTTAACATTTGAAGAAATTTAGAGGCATCTACGAATTTCAAAGTTGCTTCTACTTTTGTACTGTAGCAAACTCATAAACTGATACGATGAAATAAAAATATTTTGAACGCACATGTATAAGATTTTATGTTTAAAATAAAGAAGAATACCAACCCAAAAATAGAGTTGTTAAGTTGTCAGATGAAACCAATAATGTAGCACAGAGACTTCAAATTTCATGATTTTTTTTAAAACCAAATAATCTCTTCAAGTTTTCTTAGGTAGACAAATCCAATATAATTTAATAAGCTAAGCACATTTAGTAAAGGTCAATAATTATAAAACAAATAAGTTATATAAAAAAGTACTATAAAATAATCTAAACATAATATGAAAAAACTTAAAGATGCATGTATATCTTGAATTATATATCAAGCCACTTCAAGAAAACCAATTACAACTGTGGTGCAAGCAAATACATGCAGTCACAGATGAAAAAGATCATCTTGTTGGCCAGATTTAAGCCAAAGGGCTGTCTTCTGTCTCCTTCAAGTGTCGAAAGCAGGTTCAGAAATATGAAATGGATACACATCCATTTTTATGTTGAATATAAGGCATTTGGAAAATGCAGTTATCTTCATTCACAGAAAACAGATTTGCTTCATCATACTAAAAATTTATATGTAACTTTACAGTGAATATAAATTATTAATGCATTAATAATAAATTGCATGCATTATAATAACATGCAATATTATAACATTATAATACATAACATGCATTAATAATAAATTATTAATGCATGCTAAAAACATATGTAACTAACTGTAAACATAACATACTAAAACATATATAACTACTAACTAAATTTTTATTGGTTTTCATACTTAATATAATAAAAATATCAGTAATTTCCAAATACTATTATTATCATCTCGATTTCAGAAAATCCATTATTATTATCAGAAATAAATTTTACATAAAATAAACATTTAAATATTTTCATATTGTAAAAATACTTTATATATACAAACTAACAGTTTTTACAAGTTACAAATAGTAGGTAAACTACAAGTTAAAAATAGTAGATACCAAGAATACAAAACAGATGATGCATCATGATAATAATAAATAGTAAATGAAACAATAATATAAATAGAATACAAATCGGAATAAGAGGGAAAAAAGCCAAGGACACTTTGCTAAAAAATACTATATATAAAATTAATACACTGTGAAATTACTAATTGTAATATACAAATTAGGGTAAATGTGGAGTTTACGGTACCCCAACGAAGTAAGTGGGTACAATAAACTCCACATTAACCCAAATTAGGTTTCAAATTATTATATTCAACCATATTGGAGAACAATCTTTAGAAAAAGAAAATTAAAGTTTGCTCATACAAAAATACTAGCTATGGGGAACCAGGACTCCAAACAGAGAATTAAACAAAAAAAAGTAAAATACGAATAATGAATAATAAAGCATAATACGAATAAGTAAATAAGAATAAAGCAATACGAATAAAATACTCAGATCAATTAACTAAATACCAAACACATATAAAACAGAATAAGGCAAAATTAAACTGAGGACACTTTACAAAAACACACTACATCAAAAAATTATATCCCCCATACATATAAACGATAAGAAAACAGAATAAAGACTAATCAAATTTACTGATCATCAAATAGCAATATCTAAGAATTAAATGCACCTTTTTAACATAATTACAATAACAATTAATAGAAACTATCCAACAAAAAAATAAGTACAAATGACAACATCCAGAAGAAAAAAAAATCATTGTTAGAAATTTTCATTGGGATCAATAAAAGTATTCATTTTTAGAAATAACTATTTAACATTAATTAAAGGGTTATGGAAGTTACACAACATGCAAGTAATAAAAAAATAGAATTTATATTGTGTAGGGGATAGGTCTCTCAAAATATTTGTATATTTTGATTTGGGATATAGCCCTTTCTACTGTTACTCGTACATTTGATATCTTGCAGTTTTCAATTCTATCAGATGCATCAAACTGTATACAATCCTTTAAAAATTTAGGGTATTTCAATTTACAACTTATTTTTTAAAACTCTTGTTCAATCTGAAAACCTTTATCTGCCATCACAACGTCATTTGGTTCCAACAGATCCATCAGTTGGCTTTTAATAAAGAGCTCCTTATCCGATATACTACCACAATATAACGGTGAAATGAAGCTGATGGTCCCTGACGGCATAATGCTTATCATACCTTTTAAAGTATTTGTGTTTTTGTAGAAACTGAAGGTCATCTGTTAGGTTTCTGTATTGGAAACTCAGTACAGTCAACAATGACTCTACAGTCTCTGTTTTCAGAATAGAACTGCCTCAACAACTTTTGATTTCGAGAGAAATATATGTAACAGTTTAAGATTTTCATAAAGAACTGTCGTTACGAAAGTAAAATATCTTGAAACTGTCGAATCAGAAATTTCAAACAAAACAGATAAAAATTCATCTGAAATTCCAGTTCTTAATTTTACAAGAAACAGGAAAAAAAGATCAACAGGTCGCTTACAGAAATTTCCCGTTTGAAGGTCCTCTTCAACATTCAAAAAAGAATAAATGCAAGAAAACTTTTTTATTGTGAAACCTGTTGGTGCAAACATAAAGTAATAATTGTATTAAAATTTTCCAAACGATATTCTAAAAGATTATTAATTTTATTAAACTTTTGTCAAGTAAATGAGAAGTGCACTCACTGTTTTGTTCCGTCTGGCTGCATATTGTTTCCACCTGTTGCTGATGATGGCAAACCGACGTTTGGTATCTGCTTTGGAGTTTTGGAGACGATAATAGGAACAGCTTCTTGTTTCAACAACCTGCTTCTTGGAAGTGTTATGGAACTAGAAGGCATAAAACCTTGTCTTCCAATATTCTTCAACCAAACTTAAAAAACGTTTTATCTCGGCAAACAGTTTTGGCTTTAGCATTAGAGCATCCAATTATACTGCAGAATCTAATTTTGATTCAAATATAGAAAGAAATAAGATTGAAAAGTAAACAAACTAAAACGTAAATAATACTTCCGCTTCGTAGCGCGGCGGAAGTTGTTAACTGCAGACCCATCAGCAAAAGTGGTGCGGATTAGCGCTTAGATGACATGCGCAGCTTCCGCCATTTTGAGTAGACACGTGACCGTGAATTGACTCCATTGCGTATTCTTCCAGAACATTAACGGCGCTATTCACCACCGCGTGTTGACACTGACACGAGTGTCAGCACTCCGATTTCTTATTCTCCATGCCAAAACAGCGGATTGTCGAGCGCCTTTTTACCCCGTTTTTCAATCCCAGAAAATTGGCGAGTTATCGGGGGATCGAGTTCAATATGCGTTTGTCCGCATGTGCCAGTAGAATGAAAAATCGTTCTGCCTCAAAGTTTTGGATTTTTGCTTCGCTTGTAAGAGTATTTTTTTTTTTTTTTTGGAGAAAAATCAATCTGAGGAATATTTTGGTGTTTAGCCTAACTAATAAGTAAGTGAAGAGTAATAACTTCTTGCCGCTAAATTTTGTTTCAAGATGTATTTCATGTTATTAATATCTATCCTGGATTGCTGTCATTTTTAGAATGCAAACTGATTATTGTTCAGGTAAATTAAATACACATATTAACTATAAAAAAAAGTATAATGTCTTGACTGTACCTGGTGATGCATTCAGAAAATTGACTTTATATTTAATGAAGCTTTTTTCTGCAGTGTGTTTCCAAGTTTAAAATATTGATCCCTGTCTATTATATGTATTGTAATGCATGATGTTTTATTTCCTATACGATTTTTACTACAAGAATGCAAATCTTTGATTGTTCAAATAAATTTAAAATGCTCATATTTTTATATTTTAAAGCTGTGTTTAGTTACGTCTTAATTGATGAGAAGTAGTTTTATATTATGTTATCCAACTTTGCTATAAAAATTGCATTCTGTAACATTATTCCATCTTGGCCACTCTATATAACTAATAAATACCTCTTCCTTACTCATTAAATTTGCTGTGTTGTACTATTTAGTTGTTTTATGTGCCATGTTGATTTTTATTTTAAAAGAAGTAACTCTCTTATTGGTTAGATAAATTTAAAATATCCATGCTTTTTACATGATGGACAGTATCTTAAATTATGTCTTATACATAATGTAAAAGCCTTATATTTTGCAAACGATTGTTTTCTTGAAATTACGAGGTGTATTCCTTCTTTGTAAATAATATAACACTTTTGATATGTATTGAGGCAGTATACTCAGAAAGGCATCCAGAAAATTGTCTTTGTATTTAATAAAGCTTTGTTCTGTGGTGTATTTCCAAGTTAATATATTGATCCTCAATTATTAAATGTACTGTAGAGTTATTTGTTATATAGTTCTTTATGGGATTTTGTTAGAATAGTAATTATTTTTAGTGGTTAAAATAAAGTGCATCATATTTTTATTTATGAATGTGTGAAGTTGGAAATTTCCTTAAAAATATTGTTTGAGTGCATATTAAACAGTATAAATTAATTCATTCATTGGTGTATAGTTGCATTTTACATAGAAACTAGAGTGCTTTATCAGTTTTTTTACAGTATTAAATAACTAAAATTTCTGTCAATCTACGCAGCTTATATCAATATTTTATACACTTTATTAATCAATGCTGTATTTTCGTTTTAAAAGTCTGGGTATTCATAAACTATTTTTATGTATGTGAACCATTAAAGACTTGCAGAAAAATATTTTAATATGCTGTAGGACTCTTAAAATCTAGAAGAAAATTATATTATTGAAACATTGTGTGCATGTGCAGTAGAATGAAAAATTGTTCTGGTTCAATGTTTTGGATTTTTGCATGCCTTGTAAAAGTAGTATTTTTGGAGAAAAACAATCTGGAAGAATATTTTGGTGTTTAGCATGACAAATAGTGTAGTTTTTTGTATGTAAAGTGGAGAAAACTCCTTTTCACTACTATTTTTTCTCTCTTCCTTTTCAATAAGTATGCTTTTAAATATATTTCATGCTTTTTATCCTAGAAGAGAAAATCTCGATTTTGAGAGGATTATCTAGTATTTGTTGGTTTCAACAATACAAGCTAATTTTTATACTTTCAGTGTACAATTATCAGCAACGATCATGGCTGACACATAATTATTTCATGAGTAATGAACTGATGTGTTCAAGAAAGATGGACAATTAATTTTAGGTTATTTACTGTATACTCCAATGAATGCAAGCTGTTTATTGTTCAGGTAGATTTAATTACACATATTTACCATAAATAAAATGAATCTTTTCACTGTGCCCAGTGACGCATTCAGAAAATTGACTTTATTTTTAATGAAGCTTTCTTCTGAACTGTGTTTCCAAGTGTATACTATCAATCCTTGTTTATTAAATTTATCCTATATGATTTTTACTACTAAGAATATAAATCTATTATTGTTCTGATAAATTTAAATGCATAATTTTATTTATTTTGCAAGCTGGGTAATATAACACTTACTTCAGTGGAAAAAGAAAAATTAAATTTTCCATAAGGAAAATATTTATATTTGATTGTGTAATTAACAGTTTCATAAGTTAATGCATTTATTTCTATAAAATTGAATTTTACAAAGAAATTAGTTCATATTACTGTGTTTAAGCAATTAGTTTTTGCAGTATTTAAGACTTTAGATTTCTTTATCAAGTTATACAGCTTATATTGAAATTTTATCCCCTATGTCCATTAATGCTGCATTATTGTGTTTTGAGCTCTGAGTATTAATAAATTATTTTGATATATCTGAACTATTAAACAGTTATGAAAACATTTCAATATGCAGTAGCTCTCTTAAAATCCAATACAAAATTATATTGTTGAATAATTATAAAAATACACATCAGTATATAAATATTTCTGCTACACATTCTCGTATAATCCTATTTAGCCACTCTGTATCACTAATCTCGACCTCTTTCTTATGTATTTAATTTGCAGTGTTGCACAGTTTTGTTTTATGTTCTATATTGATTTTTATTTTAAAAGAAGCAAATCTTTTATTGGTCAGATAAGTTTAAAATATCCATATTTTTTACAATGATGGACTCTATGTTTAATACAATGGAAAAGAGTATTATATTTTTCAAAAGAATTTTTTTTTATGAAAATACAAGGTGCATTCCTTCTTTGATAACACTTTTATGCTTCAAAATACTTCTTGCTTAGAACACTTTTGATCTGCATGGAGACAGTATTCATTAACTCTGGAAGACATCCAGAAAATTGTCTTTGTATTTAATAAAGCTTTGTTCTGTGGTGTTTTTCCAAGTTAATATTACTGATTTTCATTTATTAAATATACTATAGAGTAATGTATTATATAGTTCATTATTGGATTTTGTTAGAATATATAGTAGTTATTTGGTGGGAAAAAATGTGCTTCATATTTTTATTTATAAATGTATGAAGTTGGAAATTTCCTCAAGAATATGGTTTGAATGCATCATTTGGTATATAGTTGCATTTTACAGAGAAATTAAGTGTGCTTTAACATGATTTTTTATATTTTTTTACAGTATTAAAGAATTTAAATTTCTGTAAATATATGCAGCTTATACTGATAATTTGTACACTTTATTCATCAATACTGTATTTTCGTTTTTACATTCTGGGTATTAAGAAGCTATTTGATGTATGTTAACCATTAAAGACTTGCAGAAAAATATTTTGATATGCTGTAGGACTCTTAAAATCTAATTCAAAATTATATTATTGAATCATTGTAAAAATTCACAGCAGAGTATAAAAAAGTTTCAGCCTATGCATTGATATACACTCTTCTATTATTAAGAACTACCTCTTTCTAACTTATTAAATTTGCTGAATTGTTTATTTTGTTTTATGAGCTATGTGATTTTTATTTCAAAAGATGCAAATCTCTTATTGGTCAGCTAAATTTAAAATATTCAGAATTCTTACATCTTGAAAACTGTATAAATTATTTCTTTTGTGTAATGGAAACTTTTTATGAATTTGCCAAAATACCATGTGTATGATAATAAGTTTTTAATACTTTTGATATGCATACGGCAGTATTTTATATACTTGGTTACGAATCAGGAAAATTGTCTTTGTAATATAGCTTTGTTTTTTTGCATGTTTCTAAATTTATATATTTACCATTATTTATTAAATATACTGCAGAGTTGACTAATATTGTTCGTTATAAAATTTAATTAAAATTTATAGCAGTTATTTCTGTGGAAAAAAATTGCTTAACATTCTTGTTTCTAAATATGTGAAGTTATGTTTCCATAAAGAAATTTGAATGCATAATAAACATTTTTATAAATTAATGTATTCTTCTGTATATAGTTTTGTTTTACAGAAATATTAGTTCAGCTTACTTTGCTTTGACAAATCTTTACAGTATTAAAGATTTTAAATGTCTTTCAGTCTCTGTATTTTATGTTGATATTTCCTATAAGTCATTCATCAACACTGCATTCATGTGAGCCATTTAACAGTTGCAGAAAAACTTTTTGATATATGCAATAAGACTCTTAAAATGTTATTCAAAATTATAAATGAAATAAAAGTATATTGTTAATTGTGTTAATATACTTATTTGGCTGGTATAAGTTTTTTTTTTGTCAACTTGTAAAAATATCTGAACTATAAATATTATTTTTGCATTTTGATTCAAATATTCAGACACAAGTTGTCTCAAAATAATATAAAGTTTCATTGCTATTCTATGCAATAACACCATGACCATGATTTTTCAGGATATAATATTTTAAAAACATATCCTGGTTAATAGTTATCAGAGTAGAGATGTGTTTCTGAGTTGTGTCAAAAAATATCAGAATAATAGCTGTCTTAGGTAGTACTTAATACTCTGTTCTGCATCCAGGAAACTGCCTTTGTGTTTACCAAAAGCTTTGTTTGGTGGTATGTTTGTAAGCTTATATAGTTATCTTTATTTATTAAATATACTGCAAAGTTATTCCTTTTGTTGTTTCCTTATAGAATTTATCGAGTATTTATTTCACTGGAAAAAGTTGCCTAACATTTGTGTTTATAATAAGTGAAGTTGGAAATTTTTATAAAGAAATTTGAATGCATAATAAAGAGTTTTATAAATTTATATATAACTCTGTATATAGTTGAATGATACAGAGAAATCAATTCATATTAATTTGCTTTGACATTTATCTTTTACATCATTTAAAGATTTAAAATTTCTTTTGATCTATGCAGCTTATTTTATATATTTCATTCACCAGTGCTACATACATGTGAATCATCAATCAGTTTTGAAAATCCTTTTGATAGGCAATAGGACTCATAAATCTTATTCAGAATTATAAATTATTGTAAATTGTGCTAATGTACTTACTTGACTGGTAGAAGCTTTTTTTTTTTTGCCAACTTGTTTTGGTAAATTTGTCAAAATAACTGAATTATAAACATTATTTTTTGCATTTTGAATAAAATATTCAGATGAAAGTGGGCCCATAATAATATAAAGTTTTATATAATTCTATGCAATAAGACCATAATAAACCATTGTCCCTTTCGATGTAATATTCTTATCTGTGATGTTAAGTAACCATGAACTTTAATTGAAAATCAGAAAATAAATTCACATATTTGTATGAAAAAATTTAAAAGATGACTTCTTTTCCTTTATTTATACAAATCTATATGAAATTAAATGTTTTTACTTGAACGAAAATAAAAAGACTGTTATTGGAAAACTGGCAGGAAAAGAATCCTTGAAATAGTTTTAAATTATTGATATAATTTTTTTGTTAAGTCAAAATACCTTATTAACATAAAAGTCATTTTATTTGTAGCAACATTTCATTCTGAGTTTCCTTCCCCTTATATTTTAAATGTAGGCCTCTAATGCTCTGCTTACTAAAGTACACAAAATAAAAAATATTCTAACAATTTGTTGGTAAAACCAAGAAAATTGCTATATTTTAACAATTGTTGTATGTTTGTTAATTTCTTTTTAAATTTTGTTTATTGAATTCATAAAGTAACGAGTTGTAATAATAAAATAAGTAGTAAAGAACATTAAATTACTCTTGTTAATGAATATAAACTTGAAGCATGCTGTGTTTCATAGCAATTTATTTGCTATGAAACACAGCAGATATTATGCAGGTACTAATAGAATGTTAATACCAACTTATCAAAAAATGAATACCTCATTTTATTCTCAAATAATGAAGATATTGAGAAAAGCAAATCTGCATTTTAATTGTGATAGAAATGTTTAAAACAATTGCTATCTATCTGATTATTTGGACAGTTTAAAATATATGAAATCCATCAATTAAGCATACATTTCATGTAAAGATAATATTAATTCTAAAATACTTACAAATAATATCAATAATTTATTTCATTTCACTTATTTGGATTTGTCAAGACTATTATGTTTATGTTCTGAACAGTTACTAGTCAGTAATTCATTCAGTTGAAAATCAAAATTTGCTAAATTCAATGTTTACAACAAGTAACAAGTTTTAAATATGTAAATGTAATAAAATACTTGTGTTAATTTTTTTAAAATAAAGAGAGAAGGAAGTTCTTACAAAAAATATCTCTAGCGCAATAGCATTTTATTAATAATAAATGGATTGAATGATTATTTGTTTTATTAGGTATTGGTGTTCATAAAAATTCTTCCATTTTTCAGAAACGTTTAGTCTGATTTTTGTTTACACATGAGCAGTTTACAGGTTCTTCTTTCCAATATTTTCAATCTATATATTTGTTAATGAAATAGTTTTGCAATTTGTTTAAGGAATATTGTTACATAGGCTTTAGTAAAAGCTGGATTTATTTGGAAACTATTTACTATACAAATATTCACTAATGTACATCTAAATACCAATATTTTTTTTATTGCAGCATACTATGAAAATTTAAAACCTACTTGCTTAATAATGTATCAAGACACAGAAATATACAAGTATTTATATGGGATTGTCACTATAAATCTCCATTTCGATACAATTATACTAACATCTGAAAATCGAATCTTATCCATATGTGCTGAAAATATATGGAGATAAGAATAACAATTTTATAAAAATTTTATTTCGAGAATTCTAAATTCAGGCAACAAAAATATTCAAAAGTTGCATGACAGTCAAAACAAACATTAGAAGGCGCTAAAATCAGCTGATAATCATGTGACATATTTGGACCAATGCAAATCTACTTTGAAAATGATGGGGGCAGGAATAACTGGTACCCTACGTCACAGAGTGGGGCGTGTCCTACGTAGGCTCCGATACCGAGAGATCGAGTAACTCTTGTTCGGGAATAAGAATTTCACGAAATCCAGAATCAACGCTCGGTCACGGATTACTCGATTCCCATGCTAACACGCTGTTTGGTGAATAGCGCCGTAACCTCGACAGAGCGGAATTATTTTCAATTAGATAACGAAGCCCTTAGCATCATAGTTGGTGTTAAAAAATTTCATGACTTCTTGTCGCTAGGATGGTCTGCACGGAGAAAAAATTCTTAAGAAAAAAATTTAAAAATGTAAGAATTAAAAACGAAACAATGTAATGGAGGTGACAGGTAATAACAAAAAATGGCTGTCCAAAATAGCTTCAAATTTATCGGAACTTCTAATAGTGCCTTCCTGAAAAATCAACACCAGACTCTGTACTTTTCCTGATGTCTCGAACCTGATATCCTGTATTCCAGCTGCCAGCAAGGAAATTCTTGATGCAGCATCAACTCCACTCCACATCTACAATGGTTTTCAAAAAGTGTCAACGAAAAAAGGTGGTCCTCACCATTGTGTTTATTATCTGGTTCAAGAAAAATGTAATTTAATTCTCAGGGTTTTAAAGGAACATCCATATTGTGCTTCAAATCTTCATTTCGATTTACGCTTCTGTTTCGGTTTTCATCAAGAAGAAGAAAAAATAATGCTTTAGCCGCCATTATCCGGCTAGCTCACAGGAAGTGAAAATGACGGTTAAAATAAAGTTGTGCAAAGTTGAATTAAATGAAATTTATTTGTTCACACATCTTCCACATAGAATTATTCTGGGATAACTAATATTACATTACATATATACAACTCGCTAAGCATGGCGAGATTTGTTCGTCCCGTGAGAGGAAAACCAGCCAGCCTTCTCGCACCAAGGCTCAAGTCACACATTCTCTCGTTCTTCTACGGAAAGTCAAAGGTCTTTGCAGCGCCATCCACCGGCAGGAGGGCGAGACAAAATGTCATTGTCACAATGTACTAATTTCGCCAAGATTTACATACTTTCAGTTTCCCTGTTTTATTGGTTTCAAAAAACTGCATCTGATTCAAAGAAAATCTACAAACCTGTTCTAAAATTCCTCGACGTGGTGCACCAAAAAATATAACTTTTATCGATAATTGTTTAAATTCTTCACTTTTGATTATTAATTAATTTTAAGTTTTTATTTGAAAAAAAAAATATTTAGTGTTGTTCTGTATTGATATATATTTGTGTTTGATCATAAATTGATATGAAATTGCATTTGAAAAAATTTAAAGTGTTTGTGATTTGAAATTATGTTGCAGTGCCCATATTAAATTTTGAAATTTAAGGTATTCATGTTGAATATAAGATATTTTACAAAGAAATATTAATTTTAAAAGTTTGGTTTTATTATGTTTACAATCATATGTTTCATTTGATATAATAATTTTTGACATTAATTTAAAAGTGAAATTGTTCTTGTTTCGGTTTTGAAATTTATTTTGCTGATATGAATGCCATAATAAATGTGGAGGTATAAACGGTTTTATTAACAATAAGAAATATTCACTTAAAAATTTTGAGTATTACTTTGCAAAGTTTAAGTTGCAAATTTGATTTATTCATAGATTTGATTTATTTATACCTAGTTTGTTTTTGTGTATCTCTTATATTTTGAAATGAAATCCCATACTGATCTGAAAATAACATTTTTCGATTATGGTTATAATAGGAAATGTAACTTAAAAAAATGGCCATAAATGTTTATAAAGTAAACTTCGTTTAAAATACTGTAAATTTTATAATTCAAATCAATTTTAATTACCTCATAAATTAATTTTATTTAAAATTAGTTTTAAATGTGTTGTTTGAGTATGGCAAATAATTTATATTACATGACTTAAAAGAAAAGTAAATAAAACGGATTTAACTATACTCAGAAAAATAAATAATGAACAAAAAAAAATTATAATTATAACGCCAACACCCTCCATTCTGAGGCCTCGGGAAATCAGTTTTTGTACTCTTTCGACTGCTATAACAGATTGAGAGTGTAGTTAGGTTGTTAAAAAAAATAAATAGAAAAAATAATTTTCTCGGGAGATTTTGCGATGTGGATTAGCATAGAGTTTGACCATCAAAACCAAATATGCTCATCTCTGCAGGCTATAATGTCCCATCGTATCATTCTTCCTAAACAGAAAATTCTTCACTATATAAAAATAAATTAAGTCATAATTTTTAATTGTCATACTACCATCACGACACTTACGAACTTATAAATTTCCTGATTTCTGAAAAGGAAAAGAAAAAAAAATTGAAACAATTTATATTTTAGAATTATATATCAATGTTTTTTATTTGTTCATATTTAGAGTTTTTACAGGTACCAATAATCTTCAAGAATTTTTACAGGAAGTACAAGAGTTTACATTTGTTCATAGTAATGTTGTTATGAAGTACATTTAAAATTATTTTCATGTTTATGATAAAGTGAAGGGAAAAATTTTATAAGAATTCTGTTTTAAATTCAAAAGAAACTTAGGTAATATCCTAGAAGCTACCAAAAGTATTTTAATCTGTATTAAAAAGAATTTTATAAATGATAATACTTTAAATTAACAAAATTATCAGATAGCATAACATTACTTCAAACACAGCAAATACACATAATGCTGAAATATATTTAAATCATTCTTGTCAAATGTTTATAAAACCACTGAATTATGAATTAAATTTCGCATTTGATTCAATTTTTATTTTTACAGTTTGTTGTTTAGTCTTTGATGATGATGATGGATTCCAGATAAAACTTGCATAACTGATTGCAGATTCGCTGAAATTACAATACTATTAAACATTTAATCATATGTAAACTATACTGTCTATCACTATCAATTTTCAAACTTTTCTGCTTTAAAATAAAACAGGGTACACGAAAAATTATGCTTTCTAAGCATATAAATGATAAGAAAACAAAAAAATTATCAAATCTGCTAACCATCAAATAGTATCAACAATAACAGTTAATAGAAATAATCCAGCAAAAAAAAGTAAAGTAAGTAAGAATGAGATAATCCAGAAAAGAAAATCATCGATTAAAAATTTTAATTAGAAATTAGTCAAAAAAATTAAAACTCAAAAAATAAACAAACTTTAAACAGATCCGCGTCGTAACATGGCGGAAGATGTTAACGACAGACCCATAGGCAAAAGCGGTGCGAATTAGCGCTTAGATTACATGCGCAGCTTCAGCCATTTTGTACCTGTCGTGTGGCCGTGAATTGACTCCACTGTATGATAACTTTAAGATGGGATTTAATTTATCAAATTCCTTGATACCTACATCTCCCGAAACGGTAAAGATTTTTGGCGACGAAAGCCTTAATTTCTAGCCGACGAGGGGCAGTGGCGGATTTTGACAATATGAGGCCCGAGGAGCAAAATTATTTTGAGGCCCCCCTCCATAAAAAACTCTATTGGTGATACAAATGTGTAACGTAAAATAACTTACTCATGCTTTTAATTCTAGGTCTATAATTATCTTCGTTATCCAACTTGAAGCTAATTCTTTCTTGTTTATCTGATTAACATTTATTTCCCTCATTTTTACAAAGAATATACTTTACTCTTGGCAAGGTAAATATGCTATGCCATTTTCATAACGTTATATGTAGGGCTGTCATAATCTCCAGGTATTATTAACCGCTTAACTTACCAGCCCGAGAATACTCGTGCATCGAATTATCGCATTTTTGGTCTTAAAACTAAAATTTAATCATTAATTATCTTTATAATTTTACACAAAAATTACGTAGAATCCATAAACATCTCAAGTATTATATGTCTTCTGAGGATGAATAAAAACGACAACCGCTTTTCAAAACAGGAGGGAGCATCTTATTAGATAGCAAAGAAAATTATTAAGTTAAGTGGTTCATACGGGACGTTTAAGTGCTAAATAAATAAAACATGAAAAAAGTGGGTAGGTAATGGTTTATTTTACTTAAAAAGCAATAAAGCTCAAGAAATCTAATAAAATAAACAAGTAGAATAATAAAAAAGATGCAAGACAATCCTTTTTAGCCCAGTCATATTTTAAAGTTGATTTTTCTTTTTTTATTATATCATTTTCTTCTTTCACATAATTATAAAATTGGACACAAATCATCTTTAAATTATAATGACAAATCAAAATTGTTTCATCTGTCTCCGATGACAACCAGTTTCTTTCGTCCGACCATTGAGTTGACATTAGGGAAAATATTCTCTCCACATTTGCATTGTGGGCTGGAATGGCAAATACCTATTCGCATAGCTTTATTAGAATGACTTCTCATCAATATACTTTGTATCTGCAAAAAACTTCAGCCATTTCTCTTGCATACTCAATTTCATAATTGCTTCGCAGTTTTGGTTGGTATTATTTTTCTCTAAATAATCTTTTAGATATACAAACTGGTTGAAGAGAATCTCAGTGATTCCAATAGCGATGTTTCTAACCTATAAATGTGCTATAGTAGGTTCTATTTTTTACCGGCAGAGTTTAGGGAGAAAACGGGACAGTAATGTGTGACTGATTAGTGAAATACGGTTACAGTTTCGTATATACGGGACGCATGGCAACCCTAATTTTATGTACATATAAAATAGATAAAGAAATTAAAATAACTTTGCATCCCTTTATCTTTTTGATTTTACTTCAAGCATAGATGTTTTTCGTTTGAAAATATAAAATATTTAAGTAGCAGTGATTTGTTTCGGTTTTTGCGTCTATCTAGATGAATCGGATATAACAGTGTCCAGACACTCAAATTTTATATTAAACTAGCTGTTACCCGCGACTTCGTGCGCGAAGAATTTGAATTGCTACTTTTTTTAAATTCACGAATGTAAATGTTTCGTTATATATAGAAAGGGGAAATCAAAAGTTCTGACGGTTGATAATACATAATTGGACGACTAATTTAATTCTCCGTTACTGTAAATTACATCATTGTACTCGATGGTATCATCTGCTCTTTGGAATATATCATCTACCATGCTATATGTCATCTGCTTCTACTGTTTAAAATAATACATAAGACAAAATATACCTTCCTATTCTCAAAAACTCTGACAACCATATCATATACGTCAATGGACGATCATGGTTTGTTTATTTTGGATTCATATACCGTTTTCCGGTAACCTTCCGATTTAAGCAATCGCCAAATCTATTTGGCAACTGTATCAAGCGCCAAGCTCGAATTAGTTCTTTCTTTAGTAAACAAAACATTGAATTCCGTGTTCTTTGGGTTTGCGTAATCCTTTCTATTTAAATCGGTTAAAAACAGCTCTTAAAGCATTAAAATTCGAAACGGAACTATTGTAATTAGCTAAATCGTTTGGTTACAAATTTAACCGCCAAGAAAATCTTGGATGTCGATGAAAAGAGTCATAAAGAATAATTTTGGCAACCTTTCCACTAAATTAGGCTCTTATTTTAAGTAAACATTGAACGATATTTTCATTTAGTTACACTTAACTTTAGTTTTTAAATTTTAATCTAAAAACTCTTGGAACTATATTATATCTACCATTAGATTTCTGTCCCGGCGTTTATTTTTCAGTTATTATTCCAGAGATTATTTCTTTTCTCAGCAAGATCACGTGATGCATGACTTTAAAAATAAGTTATTCCACATGCTTGCGCTTTTCTGAAGGATCACGTGACATTTCATTTTGTTTACGCATTCCTTAAGGATCACGTGAGAGTTGATTGAAAAATAAAGTAATAATCTTCATCGCAAATCGCTTGTTAATTATTTAATTGTTATCTGTAATCAAAAATAATGAATTTAACATGATGTCACCTACCCAATGTCCGTTCCTGGGTTTCAAGCTACAACTCTGCCAATTTTCATCCAAATCGGTTTGGTAGTTTTGCCGTGAATGCGTAACAAACAGACAGACACACTTTCGCATTTATTATATTATATGGATATTTATAAAAATAAGCAAAATTTTCAGAAATAAAGGTGAATTAGTTCAAAGTCTAACCGTTGCCTAGCAACGGAGTAGCTATAAATCTTCGTTATTTCAAAATCGTCTGCACGCATTTTAAAATTTTGGAACTTTTAAAAATTAATAACAATCGAAGGGAAAATGTCAGAGAAATAAAATTGATATCATTGAAAAGGTAAAAATTTGAACTTTAAGATGGTATAAAAAAAAATTTTTGTCGGACAGTTTGCTCCGAAGTTACGGCGGAAAAACGGTTTCGGTTATTTTCTAATTAACTGACTGTTTAATTAACTTTTGGACGTAGAAAAGTTCGTAAGTGTCTTCCCCTTGTCTTAAATAATAAGTGTACAAAATTTGGTTGAAAACCGCCCATTGGTTTAGGAGGAGATGTGGAACATAGCCACATACATACCCACCCACATACCCACAATGACTTTTATTTATATTAAGATAGGAACAACATTTCAAAATTGTTTTTAATAAATATGTTTTTCTTCTCTTACGTTTAATAAAGGAATCTTATTCAGTTCAAAAGGAGAAATGAGCTCATAAATCACCAACTTATATTTATGAAGTATAATGAATTTTACCGAACTGAGAGCCATTTTACATTTCTTCTAAATTTCGAGCTCGAATGAACATTGTCAACTCTTTTGTCCTAAAGGACAGAATGGTGTAATCTAATAACTATACAAGCAAAAAAAGAGGGAAGTAATAAAATAATCGCCCCCGATTTTTTTAAACAGCACTTTGAGATGAATTAAGATAATTTTTCAAAAAAATATGTTATCTGGTTTTAGCTCTGCAAAGTAAATCATTAAAATCGTTTTCATCGATCTTTTTTTCTAAAAAGTTATCTTGTTAAAAAATGAAAGTGTGAATCGTAAAATGAAGCAAAGACTTTCAAATATAATATAACTAATTAAAAGTAGAGATGGGCGATAGAATAATGTGAACACTTTTAAATTTGCACATTTTTTTCAAATATCTCCCGAAAGGCTAAAAGGAAGGATCCTAAAACTTCGACCATGAGAAGAGGCTTCAACTCACAGTTTACAGGGAAGATTTGAGGGTCTATTCTGGTACCCCCGGTTGGGTTGGGAGACGTCACTTTTTCCGCACGTTAACAACGGGAAAAGTGACATCTCACAACCCAACAGGGGGTACCAGAATAGACCCGTTGGTCACAATGGCATTTAGGGGACTGACCAGAAATTGATAAAAGAAATGGTTCAGGACTCGCCCCATTTTACAGAGTTGCAACTTTCACTAAACGGTTTCGCTTGATAAGCGCAACACTTACATGCATTATTGTAAAAAAAAGCACTAATATTCAGGAAGTTATAACCCAGATAGCACGTAAGTTTGCAGCAAGTTTGATTTTGACTTGTCATGGCAAAATTTGACGCGTCAAACTTGAATCGAACTTGTAGCAAGTTCGATGTGACAAATAGCGCCACCTCCTTTGCAAATCAAACTTGCTGCAATTTTGCAAAACAAGCTTCCTGCAAAGATAGCACAATAAAGAGATAATTATCTTTGTCTCTGTTTTAAAAAGCATCCGATTTTTAATAGCATCTCCTAGACCGTAATTCTTTTTTATTAATTCAATAAATCAATAATAATGTGTGAAAAAAATAACTTTTTTATAAAAAAATTTTTTGAAACATTTTCCATCTTTTTACTAAATATATTACTCTCACTTTAAAGAAAACTATATCGTCTTTTTCTTAATGTTGAAATTTTAACGTTTATAAACAAAATTAAATCTAAAAAACAGTCAGTGTTTGTTGAACAATAATAACTAGACATTTTGTCCCATTTTAAAGTAATTACTTTTGAACTCTAATTTCATAATTTATTATACTAGCAAAACGTAGTTATTAGCGAAAATCGCTCTCTCTTTGACTTCAAATCATATTCTCAACTCAAAAAATTAATAATATCCAGAAAATAGTTAAAAATAAATCGTATACGAATCGAATCGAACGATGTATTAGCGAAATCTATCTTCTCCTCTCAGAGTTCAACTGGCTCAATGGTTAGCGTACTCTGTTTTTGCTATAATTTGCAATAAGTTTGCACGGCAAGCTTGTGGAAAGCTTGCTGCAAGCTCGTTTCATGGTGACTTCGGAGCTTTCGTTAACTAGCTGCAAGCTTACTGCAAGCTTGAACTCTTGTCATGACAAATTTGTGGCAAACTTGCACTCTTGTCATAACAAATTTGTGGCAAGCTTGCTGCAAACTAAAATTGCTATCTGGGAAAGGTTTTCTTAAAAAATCCCAAATTTTCCCACAACTTTTTTGCTTATAACATATAGAGTTTTTAGCAAAATTATATGAAACTTTCAGAATTCATGACAATATGTTAGCGAAGTATTGTAATAAAATTTGAAGTAAATACTTTGAATATTTGAGGAATTATAAGTTTTGCAGTAAATAATTTTTTTTCTGCGCATCTGCGAAACATAGCCTATTTTTTCTTTCATACTTCAAAGCCAGATATATAGGGCAGCTTATATAAAAATTCCAGTTGAATACCGTTAAGATTCAAGAAGATATCTGCATTGCAACGATATGAATTTTAGTTGCACTCTAAGAGAAGCCAAATGATGAGGGTTTTTCTACAAATGAATATATATTTTAAATTTGAATCTTTGATAAATAAAATTGAAAATAAAAAATGCAAAATCTTAATTTAGTAAGTAATTTTTTTAAAACGTAGTAAAAAAATGACTATTTTGAAGCCAGAACTGTTGAGTCAGACAAATCGTGAAACAAACTGGACCACACTGAATCTGCAAGCGAATTTGAAATCATGAAAAAAAAAATCCCGAGAATGACGTCTTGAAATTTAAGCGATACTTGATTTTAATTTAAATTCAATTCGAGTACTCGGTTCTTAAATTTAAATGAAAGCACTAAATTAAATTACCTTGATAATAATGCAAGAAAAAAAGTATTACGGTGCGTCTAGCCCCAAAAGTTGCGGAAACCCTAAGCAGTTATAGTTACCTATTTTGCCCTGCGCAGTTCTACACCTGTAAAATCAATTTACAGACCATCGCGTCTTGGGTACAATGGACGTATCATCGAAGGAATGTCGTCTTCTGCATATCTCGTTTTCTATAGACCACGTTGGCTTCTACTTATTTAAACATGAAAGAAGCAACATGAACTTGTTTGACATATCAAATAATAAAATGCAAATATTCCATTTAAACGTTTTATTTCTTTCTTTTCTAGAAGAATCTATTTGCAACGGGAAAATAAACAAAATTCTAAAAACTACATTTTTCTACTGTTGCTACAAAAAATAATAATGTGATTAACAAAATTAAATATGATAATAAATAAATGCTTTAAATAAAAAGAAAACGATATTTACAAACAAATATTAAATGCTGCGTGAGCTATAATTCAGCCACTACAAGCATATTCCTGTGTGACCAGCAGGTTAATTTATCAATAATGATGTCACACTAGGATTTAATTCCCCGCAAAGTTTCGTTTGACTGTTTTCATTCACTCATTAATTTTTTTAAAGCAAAGAGGGAGAAACTTTTCAGAGAGGAGAGGATTATACTATAAACAAGGCTGAAATGTTGTAAATTTACCGTCGACTTAGCAGTGTGATGTTTCTCGCATAGATTTTGAGGCCCTCCTAGAATCTCGAGGCACGAGGCGGCCGCCTCTGATACCTGTGCGGAAATCCGCCACTGGATGGGGGGAATTTCCCCCGACCCCCCGCTAGCGCCGCTTCTGCTAAAAACAGATATACAGATTCAATACAAATCTACGGAAATCTCCGATCAGTTGTTTTAGGCGTTCCTTTGTCACTAGACTATGACGACACGTGCATAATGTCCATCTTACAAGCCCTCTGAGCAAGGCAGAAGATATCACTGATCACTTTGCCAACCAGTGCAGAGATATTGAAATTCCTTTTAAAAATCTAACAACACTATTTGACTTTCGATATAATATTTCGATCTTACCATGTTTTACTTTCGAGATAATATTTCGTTCTTAACATTTATTTTTTTTAAATTAGACTTCCGGTCAATCAAATCATCTATTTTTTATTTCTGAAATGCTTTTCATGGATGTAGTGTGACCAAACGTGAACTACTTATATAATACAATATATGTTCACAAACTCTTAAATTTTCAATACAGTTCTAAATTTTAAGCGTTTAAATGAAATAATAAGTTTTGAAGAACTTTAAATAAGAAGAACAAGTTTTGCAGTTTTCTTGAATATTAAAAGCGGTAAGAGTAACCTGTATCTTATGGAAATTTCTAGTTTCTATTTCGTTCATAGTGTTTGTGATTTGTGTGTTAAAGAGTCAGTAAGTAAACAATCGAATTGCAATTGATTGTAATTGTGTATACCACGGATTTAAAGCCAAAGTTTGAGATATAGTATCGACCTACTTTTAATTTTGATTTAAAATTTTGAAAAGGTATGCAAATCTTTTAATAAGTCGTGTTTTTTAAAATCCTCATTTATAAGAATTTGGCTGAATAATATTTGTAGTGACGCATCAAAGGCGGCATTACTTCCGATAACGTAATCATATTGCTTCTCAATTTCAGTTCATGTTACTCAACGACACGGGGTAGTGTTTATTCTTGATTTCCATAAATTCGCATTGGGTGTATTCAGAATTGGTATAAATTTAATATTATTTAGTGCTTTCGTGTAAAGATTTGAGTAAGTTTTGGTATCTAGTTTTGTGTTTTTTTTTTAATATTGTACATGTACATAATTTGTATGGCTATGTTTTTAAGCTTGAGTAATTAATATCCTCATATGAAATTCAGGTTAATTTTTATGGCAATTCTAATTGAAGACATCACTAATTGTGTGTTTTCAATTTTTTTAATATTTAAAATTTATTTTCAATCATTATAGTGCGCTACAGCTGTACTAAATCTGTTCATAATAATTTATTTTCAATAGCACTTATATAAATATTAACTATTTTGAGAAAAATGGTATTATATGAATAATTTCGCTGAAATTTTAAATGTACTGATTACCGCCATTTATTAAGTAATGCAACCAACTACTATGATTATCAGTCCTTTCTTGGTTTATCTAAAAAATGTATTCAGAACTGTATTAATGTGTTGCATCTTGATGTTTCTTGGCACAATGTATTGCTTTTATTTATTTCCTTAAAAACAGGGATGGCACTAGAGGGGGGGGGCCAGGGCCCCCCTGTTGGGGATGCTGTGCCCTCCCCCCCATTGGGGAAGAATTTTGTATCCCAACGGGGAAAATTTTTGTAAGGGGTATTGAACTGTAGTTGATAAATAATAATCTGGCGAAAATTTGACCAATTTCATTACACTCGTGCCGCGGTCGGGTAAACTCTAGCGCCATTCCTGCTTAAAAAAGGTATACTTTTGAATTTCTTTATTTCCATTTTTCTTCAGTACTGTGTGCCAGGTTTCAATCAAAATTTGACAGTTCAAGGTTATAGATCCTCTATGGAAGGCATCTGATCCTTTTAAATGTCTGATATTGTTTGAAATTAATTAGTGTCCTGATTTACCTTAGATTGGATCAATTGATATGTACTTTTATTTTAATTTTGGTATCCAGGATAAAATTTAATTGTGTGTAAGGAAGCCTCCATATATTTAAAAATATTTATATAATGTATTCTGAAATATTTTGATATTTTTATAATAATGTGAAATCAAAGAAGGTTAATAATTCTACAATATTTTTAATATCTCAAGCACTTTTTGTATAAATTTATTTTTCAATTAATCATACTTATTTTAATTTTTGGTGTTTATGTTTGGCACGATAAATTATTTATGAAGTTCAGCTTTTTTGGTTCCAAGACTGTGTCATGTCTGAATGATTCAAAATACAAAATATGATTGAATTAGAAATTGAAAATACCACATTTAGAACTGAATTGATTTAGCCTTTTTTTTTTTTTTCTTACAAAATTTTGTGAATATGTTTAACATGAACTAAATTGTGGTAGTGGTTAAGATTTGAATTTGTCGATATCAAGTGTTGGAAAAATTAATAAAAATTCACACTCGTGCAAGTGTACTTTAAAAATATTTATTAAGTTATAGGTTGCACAGAATATTAATAAAAACTGTGTGTTATTTGGTGTTTATGTGGAGTAAACTGTTTAAAATTAAAATTGGCTGATTCAAACAAACTTGCAATTGATATATTTTGGATGAATTGTTCTTCTATTGCTAAGTACATTGTGTTTACTTTTGATAACATTTTATTGTGGGGTGTCAAACTCTTCTGTTATTTATTAGTGATGTGGCCGAATACCAAATAATCGATCAAATTTCAGGTTGAATACTTTCTTTTTAAAGGCATTTCACTTATGATTTTAAATGAAATATTTAATTTAAAAAAATAAACTTGAATAAAATTTATTTTTTATTATTTGCATGTTTGCAAAAAATATTGACATCTTTGTGTGTTTTTTGTAATATTTTAAATATCTTGATTCCAATAATAATTCTTGTAATAAGAAATGAAAAACCCTCTTTATTTTGGTTTTGCTTCATAGAAATAAAGCCATCATTGCAGAGCATGACAATGAGAAATGCAAAGAAAATTCAGTGGATAAATTAAATTTATTAGAAGTAAATTCCTGTTTTGATTTTAAAAAAAAATCTTTCCGTTCCTGGAAGCACAGCATATAGTGAGTGTTTATTTTCTGAAGCTGGTGATATATATATGAAACCAAATGGAACAGACTTCCTCCTGAAGATATTGAAAAATTATCCTTCTTGCATGATACTTTTGGGCTTTACAATCATAAATGATTTGCAACATTATTAAATACTCTTATTTATTACAAAATTTAAAATTGGGTAAATGTTAGGTTTTTCATAATAAATGTACTGAAATGTAATTCTGCAATATTCTTTGTTAAATATATTTAAAAGTACATTTTTGAAAAATTCATTATCTTGAATTTATTCGCCCGAAATTTCGACAAAAGAAAATACTGGATACTGGCTGAATATTCGTTATATCCCTTGTATTTACTTTGTTTTTTTCTGTTTATATTTTTGGAAAAAGTTCAGTATGGCTGAGAAAACAGGTTATCAGCAGGTACCACCTCAGGTTCCTCCACCTCAAGGTCCCCCGCCATATGGACCAGCAGAGCCACCTCCTGCCTATACCACAGGACCATATATGGCAGGTGAAGGTAAAAATATGAATTTGTTTGATTGTATTCATAATTCTATAAATATCTTTCATAATTATTTTAAGAATATTAATTAACCACCTTATTAAAAGAAGTTGACAATAATTCCCTTAGGAGGTCAATGTTAAAATTTTATCTGCTGATGTAATATTGGGTTTATGCATAGTAATTAATGACTGTTATTTATAATTCTAAATCTCATTCATGATTTATATCTTTTCATAATTGTAAAAATCTTTTTCAGTACTACTAAATATGAAAGTAATTTCA
>BGPR01012198.1:0-30101 GCA_013235015.1 Araneus ventricosus
TTTTTTTCTTTATTCGCCGTACAATGGAAATATAAGGAACACATTACACGGACCGGTGCAAAAGAGGAAAAGACCTTGAAATATCTTGGTTTGCTCAAGTCCAGAGGCAAGTTAACAGAATTCTAGAGCGGGTTATGCTAATGACTCGCTTTTCTCAAATGAAGTGGCTACGCACTAAATTAATCCTATCACTTCAGCAGCATTATATAATCGTTTAAATAGTACCAGGCAACCTCGTTGGAAACTGTTTAATTGCATTTGAATACTTTATGCCTGAGAAATGTGGTAATAAACATAGAATAGGATCGTTATTCATTTTTCGTTACAATTATCAACTGGTTTATTTTAAGAAACTGAGTAATATACGCGCACTTTTGTTACTCACGGTTCTCTTTTTTTATGACAACTGATTCATTTAATTAGCATTAGACTCTAGAATGTTAAGAAAAATCATAGAGATGCGTCTGCCTGGAGATTGCTTTAACCAAGATGGCTGTTGGTTTCATTGTTGGAATCGCTGGAATTAAGAGTTTAACCATTATGATTTTTTTTAATTTTTGCTTAAAAACACTTTTAGCTACTTTTGACGTTGCTGATTGCGAGGAAAAATGAGGAAAAATAGTTAAATTCCAATATAAAATTGCAATGATTATTTGTTAATATAAATGGTAAAAATAATGGTAAATAAATAATAAAAAATGGTAAATAAATAATAAAATCTTATTCTAATTTAAATTATTTTATTAAATAATTATTTAATTTAAAAATAATACTATTCTGCAGACATTTAGCAACAATATGCATTTAAGGACTAATACGTTTACGCATCGTTTGGAAGCTACACAATGGGTAACTTTGAATCGGGATCAGATGACGACAGTGAGACCTGCGGCATCCTAATCACTAAAATTCCTTGCCTCACCAACAAGAGGAAGTTTGACCAATGGTACACCAGAACCCACACACACACGGCGGATCTTAAATGGTAACAGGTTTCAAACTTGCGATCCTTCAATCCTAACATTTTACTGCCACCGTGACTCACTGAATACCTGGAAGATCACGATATAAAGGGTTGCCATAACTGCCAAACACTGATACGGGACATTTAAGTGCTAAATAAATAAAACATGAAAAAATGGGTAGGAAATGGTTTATTTAATTCTGATAAAAAAAAATCAATAAAGTTTAAGCAATCTAATGAAATGAACACGTAGAATAATAAAAAAGATGCAAGGCTAATCCTTTTTAGACCAGTCGTATTTTAAAGTTGATTTTACTTTCTTAATAATATCATTTTCTTCTTTCACATAATTATAAAACTGTTCACAAATCATTTTAAAATTATAAAGACAAATCAAAATTGCTTTGTCTTCACTGACAACTGTTTCTTTTGTCCGACCCATTGACTTGATAGTAGGGAAAATATTCTCTCCACATTTCCATTGTGGACTGTAATGGTAAATACGTACTAGCGTAGCTTTATTACAGATGAATTCTGATCAATATCCTTTGTATCTGCATAAAACTGCAGCCATTTCTCTTCCATACTCAATTTCACAGTTGCTTCGCAGTTCTAAATAATCTTTTAGATATATAAATTGGTTGAATAGACTCCAGTATTGCCAATACGGGACAAAAAAGGGACAAATAGTAAAACGGGACTGAGCAGTTAAATACGGTGACAGTCCCGTATATACGATATCCCGGACGTATGACAACCCTAATGATATACAGAAGTTAATCTTTATTAAGTGTATCATAAAATTCGATCTAAAGATAATAAAACGGTACACTGTAGTATAGATTTCTAAAATGTAAAATAATTAACAATGAAAATTTCTAAATGAACAACGAATCGATTCTAGGGATAGAAAATGGAGTAAATCGTCGCTTAAGAAGCAACACCACCTATCTCAATTTGTTGAAATTTCAAAGAGGAAGAAAATACTCAATTTTTCGCAACCAATAACGGATATTTCTGAATTTTTTCACATCCGATATAGGCATGAGACGGAAACCAAAGAAGAAATGGACATCGCAGAATTAAAGGAATCTCTGCAAGCCCTGAAAGAAGTCCAGACTCTTATCCAAGAGTTCCCAACAATCCTTGAAGCAGCGAAACTTTGCCGCAAAGCCAAAACCAAGCAGGAGAGAATTCTTATCGTGCTCAACGCGCTGGTCAAGGAATAATCACGCTGACGGCACCTACCTGCTCCACCAGCTCTTGACCACCCAGGCATGATGCGACGGCAGCAGTGTCAACGTTTGGTAACAAACTCCTTCTTTTACTTCCCTCCTTTCTTTTCTTTTTTCTTTTTAACTTTCTTACCTGATGGAATTCTCCTTATTTTTGATAATACTTATGTAACTTTTTTCGTATTTGGTCAAAGCATTCTATCATGTTTAATTTCTTTTCTCCTACTTGTTATGCAACGAAGATTGTGGCCCATCGCGGCCGTGTGCTTTGCACAAGCACATGTCCTCACTGGCTGCTAGGCATGAGACGACATGTTCCTACCAGATGCGAAAAAGAAATTCAAAAAATATTCGTTATTGGTTGCGAAAAATTGAGTATTTTCTTCCTCTTTGAAATTTCAAAAAATTGAGACAGGTGGTGTTTCTTCTTAAGCGACGAAATATAACTCAATATTTGTCGAAGGACTAAAAAGAGCAAAAGCAGCAGCAAATTCATATGGATTTACAATTTTCACAAAAAAAAGTGCGCTTTTATTTTCCTTTTTCCTAATTATGGTCCATTTCGATTTTAGAGAATTCAGTTATGCCCATTTTGATCCTCAACGAGTTTTAACTCCTAATATTTAAACAACAGATTTCAATGGATCCAAATGAAAGTTTTGATCTCTACTTGCCAACATAATATAATCCTACACATATGGTAATAATTTAAATGTAATATTTTCCACAGCATATAAACGCTTATTTTGTTAATAAAAAAGATTAAATAATCGTCACATAAAAAACTCATTTCTTTTCTAGGAAACTGTATTTCATGGAAAATTTATTTCTTCTACAAAAAAAACCAGTTTCACATCCTTAAAAAATGACATTGTAACATCTAAATAATGATGCTGTCAAACTTGAAACAAACAGAAAGAAATTCACATCAATCTTCCCTACATCATCGTATGAAAAAGCATATTCGGCTTAAACAGCTCTAGATACTTAATGTTCCTACAACCAATAGTTCCCACTAGCGAATAATGTTTGAGGATTAAATTTCGTTACATCTCTCATGTTTAAAAAAATTGTCAAAAAAGCACTGAAAAAATGAAAACAGATAGTCTGCCAAACAACAGCCATTTCTAGGAAAGTATAGGGCAGTATCAAGACAGCTGTATCATTTACGTAGGCTACAAGAAACTAGCTTCGGTGCGACAATTGTTCCAATTTTCTTCCTAAGCTCAAGGTCCCAAACGGGAGCAAAGAAGGACATTAAAATAAATGGCATTTCGAGGAATATATAAAATAAACAGTTCTGGAAAAATGACGTCCAATGAGAAAAAGATTGCAGGACATGTAAAGAATAAAATATATCCAGCAGAAATTTCAAGAAAAAGGAATTATTTTATATCCACAAAAATTATAGGTTTCAAGGCAATATGTGCCTGTGCATGAAATTAATTGGCATTTTTTCAAATGTTTGAGATAAAGGGAATAAATTTTTTTGTGCCTCGTAAAAGTAAAACTTTAAAAAAAATGCATTAACTTCAGTTAGTAATTTAAACCTTTTAAGTGTATTTTGTCCCTATAAAAGCTGAACTATTATAGTTCCTACTGATACCTTCATTTGCATCGTTTTTCCTTAGATTAGTTATTCTATAAACGTGCGACACACACCCTTGAGGGGAGGAGGCATGAAAGAATGATAAATCATTCCCAAAAAGCATATTATTGGGGCCAAAATGAGAATAGATAATGTTAATACAAAATTAAACTTAATAAAAATAACTTCTAAAAATAAACTTTTATTAGTGCACTAAAAATTATAAATTTCTTTTATTTTAATTATTTGTTACTTTTTAGTCTTTAATTTATAGATCAATGTTATAAATGTTACGAAATCCGGTAATAATTTTTTTCTTAAATTCACTACCATGTGGCTGGTTCCATTGTTATGGAATCAAAATTTAATTAAATTAATCGAATAGTTGATGTAATTAAGCTCTGAAAATATTAAAATAGAGAATCGTCATCGGAGGAGTGGTCAAAATTTGAAAACTCTTAACAGATTAAGATGCAAGTGGAAAATCGATTAGAGAAAATTCCATCCTTACTAACATGAAACAAGGCAAGTCAAATAGATGTATGTAATATGACATACACCTTAAAACCGGTGATTTCCCAAAATTCATCACTGACCTTTGCAATCTATCATTCAGAAGAAATGAAACAGAATTGACTGGAAGGAGATAAGACATTTATAGAATTACACAAAAACAACTGGCGTTTTTAGGATTTAGTGCAGGGTACAAAAAAAACTGCACGAACCAAAATTCGCAAAAAAAAATACGACAAAAAAATTCTTTATTAACTTATGTCTTATTTGCTAAACTCTCTACACTACTGATTCATCTTCGTCTGTTACAAGTGGATAAAAGTCGCTAAATTTGGGATCTTGCAGATGATATCTAATGTCTCCTTTCCCACATTTGTTACTGATTTATCTTTGTATATTACAAGTGGATAAAAGTCACTAAGTTTGGGATCTTGCAGAATAACACTTTGGTAAATATTTGCTTCTACACTACACTGAGGCTATTTGCCATCTGCTTCAAAAAAAGGACGGCATTGTCCTGGCAACATTCAGAACACTTTTCAAGTGTTAATCTTCGAATCACTGGAATCTTCTATATTTGGAACACTTGATCCAGTGGCGTAGCTGCAACTTTTGCCGCTCTTCCTTTAAGATCCTTTAAGAGTTACATAGGGCACCTAAACCTCAAAATAAAAAAATAAATTCCAGTGAAAAAGACATTTTATTGGTTAAGTAATTCAGTGAAACCTCGCATGACGAACATACTTCGTTTCAGAAGCGTACTCGTTATGCGAAACAATTTTTCCAATAGAAATCATTGTAAAATACGATAATTCATTTCATGCCGAAAAAAATACTCAAAAGTTTTGTGTATAACGTTTATTCAAAGAAAATTATTTATAAGATCGTTAACCTGCTAGCGGGCGTGCCTTCGCAATTTTTACGACATATCGTGCATCGTATTACATAAATATATCGAGTGGTTTTACAAAAATAAATGCAACTTTTATTTATGCTATCTGCATTCATTAGCTTAACAGTAAACAAAGGTTTTATAATTAAAATTTTCACTTAAATTTATAAAAGAACGATATAAATATGTAAAACGATGCACAATGCAAGTTTCTCTTGCATATGCGCGCCCGCTGGAAGGCTAAGGAGCCAGAATCATCTTGTCTTTTATGCAGAATCAACCAGCATGACATGCGGATAGGATTTTCAGAAATGGAAAGCGGAATGGGTGCTAAACACGGACTGATGTACCTGTTCTGTTATCCTTATTAAAAGAAATAAGTCAATTACGTTACGTCATTGACTGAAATACGCCAGTCAACTCCTTACGTCGCTCAGATAAGTCACATAATTTGTTACGTAGCGTATCAACAACTGTAAATGCATGGCAGAAAAATTGTTAAAATTGTTAAGAAAATAACCAAAGTCATTCGTTCCATTCAAAACGTGTATTACCAGAGAAAACAAAAGATCTGATTCGATTAACAGTTAAAACAGGTTACAGTTAAAAGTGCACGCACAAGTACTATAGACACCTAGTTTGATAAGAATTAAAGCAAAATAAAAGCTCCGTGGATATGACAGTGCAGACGCGAAATCCGGGAATTCCCATCTCTCCTCGTCACTCGTCATTCGAAACGTCGCTAAGCTAGTCATTTTTTTACAATTTATTTTGCTCGTTATGCGAGGTTTCACTGTTCGTCGTTTGATGCCCTGGATCTCTGCAGACAGCTTGCAAAATCGCGCGTCCAAACCAGACATTTTTCACATATCGGCAATTTACGGATAAAAGATTTTTTTTTTAAATTCGAATCTATTTTTCGTGATATGAAAATATATATATTTCATATCTGTGTCGTCCCCATTGCACACCCGGGCTGAAATGGACTTGATCTATTATATTTTCAACAGGTATTCCTTCTCTACACGAGTTTCAGTCCATAGTCTAGAAATTCTGAATAAAGCTAGAAGAAAATGCGACGTCTATTTTCCCTTAACTATCATCTGAAAGCTCTGGAATTATTTACTTGCACAGCAATATTTCAGTTTTCGTTGATTTCGGTTAACACAGGTTTCGATTTTCGTTGATTTTTCCCGCGAAATATTTGTCTCGATTTTGATCGATTTCCCCCGGATTTTGTCGGCGTGCGCACATGACTTCGTTGCTAATTTTACGGCTTTCTTTTGTGACATGGGTCCACTGACTCTGAAGCTGGTCCTAGTGCCAAAAGACCCCTTCCAAACAATGATATATACACCTCTCTCTCCCCTCCTCGCCACCTTCCAAACTCCAAGAAGAGTCTTCAGAAGGGTATAAAAATGTAAATGCCATGTTAAATGTTCGCTTATTCTTTACTTTAGGATTTTATATTCCTTTCTTATTGTTCTTAGTATTAAACAATATATCTACTAGCTATAAAATGTGTTTCTGGTATGTACTTTTGGAGTATCTAGAACGGATTACAATTTTAAAAAAGCATACACAAAAAAGACTTACAGAGCAAAATAACAAAAATAGACTTAATTAGTCACAATTAGAAATAAAAATTCATATATCATCAGTAGTTTTTGAAAATAATTTTTTCAAGTATTTTAATAAAAAATTCAATGTTAAGAAAAACAGCATAATTGAAAAAATATGATACATATTTAATTTTAATTTCGCATGCGTACTTCTCAAACTATCTAGAATATAATGAATTTTGTCTAGACCGCAAAATAAAATTTATTTTAATAAATATTTTATAAACATTCAAAGTTAGCGTCATTAATTTTTTGCCAAAATTATCCTATGTTTCGAACTGAAAGTGACTATAAAACATGACTAAATAAAGTTATAAAATCTGTGGTCTATTACACCCTCAAAGGTTTTTGACACATGCGTACCAAATTTCAATGAATTTTAATAAATTGCTTTGGAGATATCACGTTTTTCGTGGATCAATTTTAGTAAAATTTTCATTTTTTAGAAAACGCATTTAAAAAATATAATAAACACATTAGTTCAAATTAATATCAAGGAGTAAAATATTCAAGGAATAAGAATAAAATCAAAGACTGTTTTAGAATCTTAAAAGGTGTGGCTTTATTTTTCGATCATAAAAAATTTTTGAATTTTTCTTCGAAAATCGCTTTTTCAACCTAGTCGGATACCTTTGTATTTACATTGATTTATATGGAAATAATTGCATCTGATTTCGCCGATTATTTACTGACAGATTATCGACGAAAAAGGATGTACAGTTCAGCAACGGATTCCGAGACTACCACTTTTGGACGATTTTACACCGGAAAGGGGTGTCATGAAATGAGTCATATTAGCGCATTTCCGGAGTTCTTTATTAGATCACGCTCAGTAAAATGTAAACATCACCCTTCCATTCTTCACTTTTCCCCCTATTTTGATGAAAATAACTCCGCCCGGCGCATGCGCAAAAGCGCGGAGGGTTTCCGAATCCGTTGCTAAACAATATCACTGTATCTGAAACACATTTAAAGATAAAATAATGACTAAACCAAACCTTACTGCATCATTTAATTCCTTTCTTCCTCTCTAAACTCATCGAGTACATATGAAAAAGTTGTAAAGTGGATTCGCAGGAGCAAAAAATATAGAAGTCACACATTTCCAGTTATTTTCACGCAATTCAGAGAAAGGGGAAAATATCATTAATTATCATCAGTCACTTGTGAACTATCTCAAAAATATATGAGCGAGCCATAAATTTGTAAAAATGGGATACTTGTAGCATATTTGTCGTAAAAATCCTATTGCTCTCATTAGACTTATGTCGAATCTTTTCAGGTAAAATCATGGACCTTCCAACACCTAAGGCAGCCCACTTTGCCCAATTTCACAGGTCGACACTTTTCAAAAAATGTTTTCGGTTAATTTTCAGTGCTTTGGCATGATCACATTAAAAAATCATTCACCCTTCCCTGTCACTATAAACCTATTTTATGGCACATAAAGAAGTATTTGGAGTTAAAGAGAAAGTATTTGTAGCTAGAAGTATTAGTTGCTATATCTTTCTCTCCGTCTCATGTCCTGGAATAGAAATTTTTCCCCTTAAATTATTTTCTGCTTTATGGTTAGTCTTTTAATGAAAATAACTCATATATGCGCAGCTGTTTGCAAAACACACGCGTATTGCAAAATTCGAGCAAATGCATTTTGTACCCACGGATAATGATGAATACTTGCGACATGACCTTAAGATAACTGGTATTGCTTAACAGTGAAATAACTCATACTACTGTTCGGTGTTCGCTCGTCACGAATCATCGAAATCGCACGTTAATTCAAGATCCAGTATAATCAACTGCAGTAATAAACTGGCAAATAAACTGAAGTTTATTTGGGATTGCAGCGTTTTCCAGACAAGCAAGAGAACATTTTGCACGAAAGATAATTACTGTATGACTATCCTCTAAGGGTAACTTTCTGAAATTTAATATAAGTAATAACAATAAAAAATACTCATACAGAATTGTTTCGAAGATTGAACCTCCAGTATTTAAACAGAAAAACTAATGTAATTCGGTAAAAAATCTTGCACCGCGTGATAAAAGGAAGATCCATTTATTCTCAAAGTCTAAATTGTCCTACTGGTGAAAATTTTGTACCGATCATCTATCTCTTAACATTTCATTCATAAAGACAATACATATATCAACACACACACAATTTTGTTTTGTTGCGTTGTCCCGCTTTACTACAACATAAAGGACATTTTGGCAAATGAACGCATAATTTTGGACCGTGATCTGCTGAAGAAGACGGCGCCTGTACCGGCAAGCCCCCTCTCCACACTTCGAAGCCACACTAGCGGGAGGACGTTTAACCCTCGACGTCAGATTTATCTTACATCAGTCCCATTTATGCGGCAGATCTTTAGTGGAATCGGACTTCGAACCTAGAACCCTATGATCCCGAAGCCAAGACCTTGCCACAAGCCAACCACGGCCTTCAGACGGAAAGAGAAAGAAGTTGTATAACATTTAATCCTGCATTGCGCAATAATTTATGTTTGCATGTGTACCATTCTATCTTTTTCAATTAATTTTGAATAATTTAACAATAGATTCTAAAATTATTTAGTATTACATTTTTCGTTGCAGAAGGAAAGTTTTTAACGTAGAAATTTTGATTAAACAACTATTTTTAATTAATTGATTTTAATTAAAATTAAATTCGAAATTAAACTCTTTAACTATTCTTGCATTCTTTACATTACTTTACACAACTTCGTCGAAAAATAAAAAAAAAAATCGTCTAGTCTAGGCTTAAGTAGCAATTAAATACTTCAACTATTCTCCTTGAATTTTTTTTTTACATTCTTTTATATAGATTTCCACAACTTTCTTTGAAAATTTTTTTTAAAAAAATCGCGTAGTGTAGGGTTAAGACAATTAAAAATATCATTTCGAAAGAGTGTTGAAATTAAGCTGTCGATTGTTCAGGTCAAACACAGAAAAGAACTACGTTTATGACAACTGAATTACGAAAAATACATCTCTGACAACTTTCAGAACGTCAAGAACCTTCAATACGTATCCCAACATGGCATTGTTCGCAAAAATGTAGGAAACTCAAATGTCTCCTATAAATCGGCGATAAATTTTCAACGCTATTGCACGGTCGAGAGGCTTTGTAGAAATATGAAAAGATATTTCTTCTTTATTTCTTGTGTTTAATTTATCACACTGAGGCAGCGCGCGCAATTGCTGTAGGTGCAGTCAAGCGACGAGGTCAGCGTTATTTCAATAACATTAAGCATTTGCTGGTTTGAAACTGGTATGCCAGCTACCTGTAATTTTATTATTAGTTTCAAACGCGAACCTACGCGAAATGTCAATGTGTAAAAATAAATAATAACTCGGGATGCCTGTCAAATTTATGCATACATTGTACGTAACATTTTAACATTGACAAACTTCGGCGGTCTTTTCTATTTTCAAAGGCCTACGCAATACATTCGTATTCCTTTATTTTGTTCTTCAATTTGATGCGGTAAAACCACGAAATTAAATAAAAACTTATTAAATTTTCAAAATATTATGAAAAATTCGAAAAGTTTCAAATGTTCTCAAAATATTACAAAAGCTAATATAATTACTTTTCACATGCAGTACATTTGTAGAGAAATATTTTGAAATAAATGTATAAAAGTAGTACGTAAAATACTGATTGGAAATAAGAGTTACCAAAATAAGGAAATGAACAAATGATTTTTTTTAATTAATACAATTAAATTAAAATAAATTTAATTAATTATAGTGATTGTAGTACAATACAATCTCGATGGCTCACAAAATTCAATTTTACTTCAAAACTGGTTAATGAAAATGGTAATTTATAAGGTTTAAAAATTAGAATTACAAAAAATAAATCACCATTTGAAAAATGTTTGCTAAAAATCAAATTTTAAAGACAAAAAAAAACAAATTTAGACAAAAAAAATGATGGTATAATGAACAGGAAAAGGAAAATGTTTTTACACAAACAATTAATTCATAGTCAAGTGACTTATATTATTCATAGTCAACTTTTTCACTGAGCGTTAATTTTATCATTTTTATCCTTAGAGTTTCTTCAATATACACGAGTAATGCAGAAAGGAAGTTCCGTTAGCGCTGCAATCGCAAAAGTGCGCAAGCGCGCCGATTAGTTCAAACCATCTGCAAGATCATTGTTAAGGAATCATTATCATATGCATCATTGTTATCAAATCATATTGCATAACAAATCATATGCAAATTGAATATCAAATCATATATCAATATATCAATTCATATATCAATATCAAATTGAATATCAAATCATATATCATCATATGCAAATTGCATATCAAATCATATATCAATATCAAATTGAATATCAAATCATATAGTAATATTAAATTGAATATCAAATCATATATCAATATTAAATTGAATATCAAATCATATATCAATATTAAATTGCATATCAAATCATATATCAATATATCAATAATTGCATATCAAATTATATATCAATCATATGAAAATTGCATATGAAATCATATGTATCATTGTTAGGGAAGACTTAGACAAGAAATGCAAATGTTTCGCAGGGGATTGTGATAATATTTAAGAAAATCGATATGAACGACAGGATGAAACGCGACGTCTCATTATAGACTTTGGCCTCGCAAATATCCCCTCATCTTCCTTACAGTCCAGACATCGCCCCTTATGACTTTCACATAATTTTGTAAGTTTAAAGCTTTCCTTTTTCGCAAGAGGTTCCAGGATGTGAATGCTGTGAAAGAAACTATTACCACCTAGTTATCATCACAGCGGGCATCATTTTTCGATAGGGGATACAGAATGTAATGTTTCGTTATGACAGCTGTCTCAACACGGATGGCAATTGTGTTTAAATATAGTCCAAGGCATGTACCTCAGTAAGCAATACAATATTTTGTTGCATTACATTCTGTGTTCTTTTAATTGGCCTACGGAACTTACTTTCTGGGTATCCTAATACCCACACTTTTCTTTGCTCTTCTACAATAATTAAAAAAGTGTAAACACGGGATTAAATCTTAAATCTGGCAGGGACATAAATTACATTCAGATTTTTTTTGTTTTAAATGACACTTCATATTTTTACGTCAAACAATGATCTTATTTACAAAAAAAAGAAAGAAAATAGCTCGAGCTAAAATGTCTCACAAAATCTTTATGCGAGCTCTTGTTTCCAAGTCTCTATTACGCATCTAGAACACAGAATTAAATATTAAACAAAATTCAAAGTTTTCTCTAAATTAATAGTCAAGAACAACGAAGTTAATACAAAACGGATTTATGCACAAGTAAAGTTTCTAAGCGGATTATTCAAATTTCTTTTCTACATAAGCAAGCAATATCTACTTTGTGAGCAGCATAAATTTACGTCAAGATACCAAGCAAACAGCATTAGTTATAAAAGTCAGATGACAATTAAACAAATGACAAATGAAAGAGGATAGTTAACCGCGCCATACTTTTCCGCCGTTAAATTTTCAGTAAATATATTCACAAACTTTCGCTTCTGGTTGAAATTAATACACAGATAATTAAAATCAAACATAACATGCATAATGCCTACTTTGATTCTTATAGGCAGCATGTAAATGAAAGAAATATTCTAATTCTAAATTCTATGAAGTCTCATCTTGAAACAAAAAGTAAATATCACCAAACGATAAGTAGAGTAGCTTATTTTGGAATGCAAAACAAGCCTTAAGGCAATACAAAGAATTAATTGCTTTCCCAGCGTCATCAGAATAATTTGAAATTTCAAGAAGTTGTCGAGTCGCTCTCTTTTAGAATTTCTTTGAACTAGATATCTCCAAGAAACGTTCGGCTGTATATTGTGATGCCAAGGAGTTATTAGGAAAATAAAGAAATATTATTCATCCGTAAGCGTCCTTTCCGAAAGGATGAAAATTGATTTTTAAAATTTCAGAACCGGAGAAAAAATTGAGCCACAAGGCAGAATGGACTTTCCGTCAAACTCACTAAATTCTCCACAAATATAGTGTGCCAACCACAAAATGAAATCAGTATCGAATCGAAATTTTAAAATTCGTTACAGTAATACAAATAAATAACATACCAGGTAGAATCCCAAAACAGAACACTTATTATCACATTACTTATCTGTACATTAACGCCTATAGAATCAAATCATTGGAGAGTAAATTGAAATATAACAACAGAGCAACCTGTTTTACAGGTACATTCGCTGTGTCGCACAGTGCAACGTGCAGTGACATTTTAGATAATATGCGTAGTTACTTTTGTTATGTAACTGTAACATATTCCAGTGGTTTCCAGACTTTCTCGATTCTCGGTGCCTTAGCTGAATTCAAATTATAATAAGTAGGATGGAAGGGCCTGTTGTTCGTTATCTCAAATCGTGGAATTAAATTGGATAAAGGAGCTCACACAATCCATTTACTAATTAGTTAGCACCAACTATGCTTGATATCATCTTTATATATAAAACTCAACGTATGTGTGTCTGTTCCAGCATCACTTCCGAACGGCTAAAGGGATTTTTATGAAACTTAGTACACATGTTCCTCATTAACCCACTTGAAGGAGGGATAAATAAGCCCTAATACAGTCCCTCAGAGTAGGGTGAGGAAAAGTCTCCAAAATGCATGTAACAAATAGGCCGATTGACTCGCTTGGCGATTTTGTTGAAATTTGGTACCAGATTTGGCATCAAGAAAATACCGCTAAAGGTAGATTTATCGTTACAAACAGTATTGTTGTACACAGGTTTCACTGTATTATTTTTATTTATTCGAAATTTATTTTACGCATAATCGCAACAAAATGATAATGGTTAAATATTATTGAACGAAGATAACAGGTGAATGAAATAAAAATTTTATGAAGATGAATATTTGGTCGACTGTCCTACTAATTTATAATTTGGATTGGCAAAATTTAAATACGATTGCTACGGAGACTCACAAGAGGAAGATAACTGAATTAGGTATGGATTTTCTGATTACGCGTCCTAAAGTGATATTAATCTTTATTTTAAGAGAACTGAGATTTTTCGTACTATCAAAATGTCAATGTTTCAATTTTATCCTCATAGAATAGCGTACAGTTAACCGATTCCAGAACTGAATAAGGCCGCGGTGACCAAGTGGTAAGGTCTCGGCTTTGGGGCCGGAGGGTACCAGGTTCGAAACCCGATTCCACTGAAGATCCGCCGTGTATGGGGCCTGTTGCACGTTAAATCATGCGAAGGGGGCCAAACGTCCTCCTGTTGGTGTGGCGCGGAAGTTTGGAGAGGGTGCCAGCTCGATGTCGTCCTCGTCATCTGACCGTGGTTCAAAATTACGAGTCCGTCCCAAAATAGCCATCGTGTTGCTTCAAAACGGAACGCTAATATAACTGAAACTAAACCAGAAATGAATAATATGCTATATAAATTAGAAAAATTTCGAAAGATAATAACTCCAGATTTAAAAATATAATGAAAAGGATACAATATAATAAAATATCTATTATTTTGCGCTTCAATATACAGTTTTTACATTGTTCTCAAAAAAAGTTTTTTTAAAAAATTAGGTAAGTATGGTGTAAAATTGTATTCATCGTTTAGATATTGAATTTTATATTAAAATATATCTATAAGCATTATGCATTTGCGAAACCGTTTTTACTTATTTCTGAGTACTAGCATATTTTTACGATACATTTCTTAATGAAAAATATAATTTGACTCAGGCTTCTGTTTGACATTTAACTATGTATATATTTAGATGATCCCTTCTTTACTATAGTTGGCCCTTTAATAGCGGGTGTTTTACATGTGGTTTATAAACCACATATAAAACAAAGTACTCGCAGTTTTTTAAAAATATTCTTTTTCCTCTCCGCCACAAGGTTTGATAAGAAAATGACCGGAAAACGCCGGGTAATCTGCTAGTTACCTATAAAATTGAATTATAAATGTATATTAAATTATGGGAACTATATGATATCTAGCGGAGATTCTGTGAGAAAGTCGAGACTCCCCAGGAAGCTGAGACACACTTCAGGAACCAATAGAATGTCCACGATGAAAATGTCTATAAGTAGTTCTTCCGTTGAAGTGAGTTTCTCTCGCCTAGATTTCAGTCAGATTTTATAAAAAGAGAAAAAAAATTATTACAAGCGAAAATCTTCTAGAAAGCACAAAAACTAACAGTGAATCCTTGGGAATATGTGGAAAAAATTTAAGAGCCCCTGGGTTAGGATTTGTTTTATATGCCTATGGATTAGGAATTTTTTACATACCCGTGAAACCAGAAAGACTACAAAAAAAATTCCACTTCGATCCATGGATTCGCATTTAGATGAAGCAACCGCATCGACTAGGAACGCTCTAGGAATTGAGGGGGTGGGAGAAGGTAAAGGATAAGGGTCAAGCAGGACAAAAGGTCGAAACCGTGGGTTCTCCCGGCTAAGTCATTTTAGTATTACCATAATAATAATAATAGCATGCACATAAACGAAATTAATAACATCCGAAGGTATCACGTTACGGAACTATCATTATTCACTAAAATAGTTTGACTTTATTCTATATAGTAAAAATTGGGAAGGGAAATTCTTCGAAAGTTATTTTTTTTAATTAAATCTAATTGAAATTTTTAAACGAACTTTTTGCTGGTTAGAATAAATCAGAGCATTTAATCTAAAACAGGGGAAATTCTAACAGGGTTTTTCATATCCATACAAAGTATTAAAAACAAACACAACCCCGGATGATATCGGACAATCATATTAGCTCTAATTAAAATGACCAGATTTTCTAAACTTCAACTCAGAACGTTTGCCTTAGGGGGGGGGGGGGGAGATATTGAACAAAATCCAAAAAATAACTGAAGGAATAAATAAATTCCGAAACAAAAAAATAGTTTATTACAGAAAAATTTTTAAAAACACGAAGATGTAAAGACGCATAACTATTTTTTGCGATTAGTTACTATTTTTCCTTTAGGCTGATTCGTCCACATTGATCATAGTAAGGTGACCACTCATTATGCCTATTAAAAGTTGAGAAGGAGAATTTTTCCCAAGATGACATTTCAATTAATTAAATTTATTTAATCTTTTTAATGAACTATTTATTAACTGGTAAGTAAAAAATGGGACAATTCGGGACATTCAAATGAAATTCGAAACAAATCCAGAGCACTCTTTTCAGGTCAATTAAATCTAGATACCTTATTTAGTTATACGTAATATTTTCTACTTTTTCTATTCAGGACAAAGAGTCAAAAATTGGGATGGAACGTCTGGCCACTTTAAGAGAACAAACTCTACTTTTCCTCTCCAATAAATTTGGGCAATATTCTACGAATAGTAAAATTTGAGATGGAGAATTTACTTTTTAAAAATTAATTCCGGTTTAATTTCTTTTTTTATATGAGCTATTTACTCTTAAATAAAATTTGGCACAATCTGAGACGTATAATTCGATTTCGTAACAAATCCGGAATGCCTCTACAATCCGGAATCGACAGTCAAATTCAAGTCTAAACCGACTAATCTGGGAAGTCTAATCACTTTAGTTCCTTGCGAGTGCATTTTAGCGAGATTTGCCTTTGCGCGTCGCTTACTTAACCCGTTGACCTACGCATATATTTAAATTCCTAATTACATGACACACATGCTGGGACATTTAATGTTATTTCAATCCATATAAGAACATAAAAGGCACCTTAGATACTTACGCGTGTTCTAGTTATTAGTCTTTTAAATTCATTGCTACTTTGACTAACTACAGAATTAAAAATAAAAATTTTTGTAACTCGCCACACGAACCATATTGTATAACCACGGATTCGGAAACCCTCCGAGCTTGTGTGCATGCGCCGGGAGTAGTTATTTTCATCAAAATAGGGGGGAAGTGAAGAATGGAAGGGTGATGTTCGCATTTTACTGAGCGTGATCAAACAAAGAACTCCGGAAATGCGCTCATATGACTCATTGCCTGACACCCCTTTCCGGTGTAAAATCGTCCGAAAGTGCTAGTCTCGGAATCCGTTGCTGAACAGTACACGTCATTGTAAGAAAAAAGGCTAAATGATGACATTTAGCAAGTCGGCTGCTGCTTTTAAAATCTTTAATTTTCTCTATTTGATGAATATATTTGAAAGCGTACAAGCAGGATTTCTTCAGTTTCCCTATTCGTTGATGCTCCACTGTCATTTGGTATTTTATGAATATTTCATTATTCTTAATGCTGATTTATATTCACATTTTTTTAAGTTCTTTTACAATTAATCATCTACGGTTTAACCCCTTCATTGGGCTTCGAGGAAGGCAGAAGAATATATGTTTTTAAGGAAATTTAACCATGGATTAAAGACCGCAGCACGAATAACTCATAAACAGGCAAGTCCAGAAACACGGGCCCGCTGCGATATCCCTCAGACGACCTGAATATCTTCATTACAAAAACCCAGTTAATTCAGCTTAAAAAAAGCCGTTCTTCACTCTCCAGTTCTGAAGCATAACAGGCCCTATGAAGGCGTCTCCACGTTCTTGTCTTGCGGTTTGAACTTCGTAGCCGATATTACTTAAGATTCTGAAGATGTTAAAGCAACCATTTAACCACAGGGTTCATATCAAAATTCAAAGAAGGCTATTTACGGTTTTGAGAAAGTTGTAATTAGAGGTGAACAAGGCAAACGACTGCATAGAGAGCGTGAACACGATTTCAGGTTTTTTGTGCACGAAAAAAACAAAATGGCTTATCCTTACGTATCGGTATTGAAAATCGTTTTCTGGGACTTCAACAATAAATCACACCTTCATATGCGACGGGTAAATTAGACTTCATTATTGTGGAGTGTTGACTTTGAAACAGTTTCAGATTTTTTTTTCTGAATTCTGACGCCGAACATCTGTGGGTAGTTTCAATTTAAATTCATGATCATATGGAATTAGTAGAAAAGTGCAATAAATTTCTGTGACATTTTCATGAGAAATTTGCATGACTAAAAAAATATATAAGCATTTTCTTATATTAAAGAATAATAAACATCCTGATTTCGCACAGCAGTTATCTTTACATACCCCCCCCCCCCCCCCCCCCCCCCGCGGGCCCCACCTACCAAGAAAATTTATTGCGTTTTCCACGCATTACGAATTTTTTTAACACACAAATATATTAAGTCAGAATGAAAGATGAATTTTTCAAACGAAATCAATGTATGTTAAATATCAGCTTCTTTCAGAATAAACTCTATGTTTTTAATAACTGTCAGTTTTTTCAGAGTAAACCTTCATCTATTTTAATTTTGACTTCGACATCACAAAATGCCCTCCGTACCTGAAATCGCAGCATGATTTCTCTCCAGTTTGGGAAAAACCTGTGTGAAAGGGGTGCCAACTCTCCTCAAATAAGTATTTTAAGATGAATTTTTCAAACGAAATCAATGTATCTTAAATATCAGCTTCTTTAAGAATAAACTTTTGTTTTTAATAACTGTCAGTTTTTTCAGAGTAAAAATTCATTTATTTTAATTTTGACTTCGACATTACAAAATGCCCTCCGTACCTGAACTCGCAGCATGATTTCTCACCAGTTTGGGGAAGACCAGCGTGGAAGGCATGCCAACTCTCCTTAATTGCCGAACTAAGCCATTTTTTATTTCTTGAGCGAAATTTTTTATCTCTGTCTTAACTTTCTACAACAAAAATCGCTTTCTACACAGGCTTTAGGAGAACGGCATGGAATGCTTTTTACCATTACTCAAAAAAAAACATTGAATTAATTATTCTTCAAGAGGATAATATTCAACCCGAAAGAGTTATTATGTTATTTTATTTTATCACGAATCGATCACGTTCGTCGTCTGACGATTTTAATAAAAAAATCCAAAAAAACGCACAGTGATTAAGCATTAATTATTATTCATAGGCAGTGCACAAAATTGGAAGATATTGATCATTCTCAGATACGGAAACCCTCTGCGATTTCGCGCATGCGCCAGGAGTTCATTTCACTAAAATAGAGATGAAGCGATGGACGGGGAGATGTTTACAATTTACTTAGCAGTATATAGAAACATTTTACTTTCATTTATTGATTTGTTGTAAAGACTACTTTAAAAATACTAACTAAAAACATATGCCTAAACAGACAAAAGTCATGGCATAACAAAGAACTCCGGAAAAGCGTTCATCTTGCTCATTGCCTGTCACCCCTTTCCTGGGTGTTTGTTGGTTGCTCCGGCTAAGATTGCGGCTGACGCTTTGGGCCTCGAGCCTCTTGGGGTGTGTGGTTGCTTTTTCCACCCTGTGTCTAATTAAACTCTAGTAGTTATAGGTATGGGGTACAGGGTGGCGTTATTTCACCTCTTTCCATAATTAAATCTTCCAAAAGTGCTAGTCACAGGTTTTTGAAACGAACAGTACATTCAGATAAGGAAACATTACAATTTATAATACTCCTTCCGTCCAACACGTACGATTTGCTATTTTTTTCTTGTCCAGAATCAGATGTTCGATTTTCAGAAAATCGAAGAACCAATAATTTATTTAGTTCGAAATGCATGGAAACATACAAAACTAAATTCATTGGTCTTATATTGCACCTTAAGCCTAATAATTAAACATACAGCTAGTACGTTGTATCTTTGGCACATGATTGCGGAAAGGAGTTGACCATTAAAAACCGTGTTTTGCGGGGGCAAATTTACTGAGTCAATTCGCGTTAATTTTACTCGTAAAACATTATGTTTTCAGTAATGAGATATCATGATGACCACATTCGGATTAGATCACTAAAAATTCTTCCTTTATTCAAGGGAATGTGGCTTCTTACTTTATAAAAAAGTTATTCTGCAATATTTGTGACAAAATTTAAATGTATAAATAATTTAGATACATATTTTTAACGTAGAAATGGAAATAACATCATACATTATTACTGAAAAATCATATGTTATGGGAGAAATCATCAGCAGTTAATTTCATGCTTTCCATGGAGCCCTTATTTTTTTCACAGAACAAATTGGACTCAGCTATGCAATTATGAACCAACCAAGAATTTTTAAATCTCGGAAGTATACTTAAGTGAGTATAGTATGTCATGAAAAATTAAACACACTGAAAACCGTTGATGAAACAGACTACTTATAATAAAATAATCAATTTTTCAAAAATGCAGCGTAGAATTTTTTTGTAAAATTTTTTAAAAACAGTTGCATTTAAAAATGTGCACTTTGGATATGGTCCCCAAATGCATATAACTACATAAGTTCAACTATACTTAAAAGTCAACACTGATTATTGAAAAAATGGAAAAAAGGATAAAATGATTTTATGAAGGGCTGCCAAAGCTTCAGAAGTGTAACGGAGCTGAAACGCACGCTGGAATTTTTTAAAAATCTGATAAGATCGTCCGCATGTTCCTACCAAATATGAAAAAAATTCAGAAATATTCATTATTGGTTGCGAAAATTTGAGTATTACCTTCCTCTGTGAAATTTCAAAAAAATTGAGATAGCTGGTGTTACTTGTTAAGCGACGAAATATTACAGAAAAAATGCAACTTGGACATTAATGAGTTAATTTCCGACACCACCACTGCAAAGCATAAGTTGTACTTCAAAAATTAATATAAAACTATGTTCCAGAAATGCGTAGATTTGGTCATAAAACTTAACCCTTGCCCTACGATTTTATTTAACTTCCTAATTAGATACCATCACCCATTTGGGATATTTTATATTATTTTAATCTATTTACGATGGTAAAGGATACTTGAGACATTTAAGCGTGTCCAAGTGATTTTTGTATTTAAAATTAATTGTTACGTTGACTTAATTACGGATTTAAATCCCAAAAATTCTGTAATTCGATGCACGTGTCCGACTCGTTCTTGTAGGTTAAGGGGTTAAAGCAACATTAATAGAATACTTAGTGCATACAAAAATAATTTGAATAGTTCTCTTTGTATTAACGCATATAAAAAAATAACGATAATCTAAAATCCTTCTGTGCATAAATTTAAAACTGCAAAATCCGCATTACCATAGCTTTTTTTGCCGCAGACAATGAAGTAAGCATAACTAACAAGACTTAACCAGTTTTCAAAGAGAATTCGAATCTATCTCAATCATAATTAACAAGCCTTCTTCGTCAGTGCCTCCAAAGAAGTCACAATTTTCGAATGCTTTTATGTTTTGATACCCTATCTGTCATATTCAAGAAATTCAATTGAAAATGGTAATGGAAAAACAAGTACGAAAAAAAATTAATACATTCGAACGTCAATAAATACCACTTAGCTTTGTAACCTGGAATTTCGAAATTTCTTATTATCATCATCGTGGTTAAATGGGGAAAAAATTATAAGTCAATGCTCTCCTAATGGTATAAACATTTCTCAGAAAAATGTAAATCTTGACATCACCAGAATACTAATAGCTATAATCCTTACATAAAACAGCGCGAAAAAAATACTTGTTCTTTAACTTGCGCCTCTGTCTACGTAGTGATTTTGTTACAAAGATAATTTTTCATTTTAATGTCTTATTTCCCATACTGCATGCTTTGAGACTTTTGCATATTTTTCTTCTGATCTTTTTTAACCTTGTCTTTAAAAAAGTTATGCGTAGCAAGAATTTCATCCATTCAGAACAACTTATTCATTTGAAAGGCAACTATTTTCCCCTCACATAAATAACAAAAACATTTTATTTGTGAGACCTATTTGTTATACAACTTTCATTGAAAAAAAACGTGCCAATTTCAGAATGATATTAATTTGGCCAGACGTCCCGAAATGGCCGGAACAGTCCCATATTTGTCCCGAAACTTTCTCCCGATTTCAATCCGGTTCAAGTTCCGTAGACTGGTATCCAAAAATAATACACAATTTGGAAGACGCTACAAAATTGGAGTTAATATGGATAATATGGTGCGGAATCAGTTGCTAAGAATCGTGGGACATACTATCGTCGGAACTCACATTTTACAGTGAAGATTCGGTCTCGAGGGCAATTAAGGGGGGGGGGCACCAGAAAGGGATGAAGGTGAAAATGGCGTTTGACCCATCCTGTTTCACAAAAAGCTGATAACGAGATGTAACTTTCATCATTGGTTATGTTTGTTGTGCATAATATTTACAAGCATTTTCGTAAACACACCACAAATATTCGGGAAGATATAGAGGTTTCCTTTAAAAATCCCAAATTTTATCGCATGTGTTTTGCTTATAACATGCAGAGTTTTCCACCAAATACTACGAAACTTACAGAATACTTGACAATATATAAAAGTAGCATTGTATAAAAATTGGAATAAATATTTTGAATATTAAAGGAAATATGAGTTTTTTAGTAAAAGATTTTTTACTACGCATGTGCGAATTGTAGTGTAATTTTACTTTCATGAATTAAGATCCAGATATAAAGGATAACTTAAATAAAAATTCCAGTTCAATACCATTAGTATTCAGAAAGATATCGGCATTGCAACTTGGTGAATTTCTTTACACTCTAAAAGAAGCTAAATGATGAGGGTTCTTGCACAAACTCATATTTTTTAAATTTGAATCTTCGAACAGTAATCGTCGAACATTAATTTAAATTATGTATTTAACTTTTAAGTATACATGAGTATTCAGAATATTGAACACTCGTAAAATGCAATATTACTGTTCGAAGATTAAAGTTTTAAAAAATATGAGTTTGTGCATTTAGCTTCTCTTAGAGTGTACCGAAATTCACCAAGAGGCAATGCCAATATCTTTCTGAATACTAATGATATTGAACTGGAATTTTTATATAAGTTGTCCTATATACCTGACTTTGAAGTTATGAAAAATAATCACGCTACGTTTCGTACATGTGTAGTAAAAAATTGTTTGCTACAAATGCACATGCTTCCTGTAATATTCAATTTTTTTAATTCAAATGTTAATACAATGCTTTTTTTATATATTATCAAGTATTCTGGAAGTTTCGTACAATTTGGTGGAAAACTCTTCATGATATAAGGAAAAACATGCGGAAAAATTTGGGATTTTTTTTTAAAGAAAACCTTTATATCGTCTCGAAAATACATGCTATTTTTATGAAAATGCATGTAAATACTAAGCACAACAAACATAACCATTGATGAAAGTTACACCTCGTTATCAGCTTTCTGTGAAACAGGATGGGTCAAACTCCATTTTCGCCTTCGTCCCTTTCTGGTGCCCCCACCCTAATTGCCCTCATGACCGAATCTTCACTGTCAAATGTGAGTTCCGACGATAGAATGTTCCACGATTCTCAGCAATTGATTGCGAACCATAGTATCCATATTAACTCCAATTCTGTAGCATCTTCAAAATTGTGCACTATTTTTGGACACCAGTGTATTTGTCCCAGTTTCAAATAAAATGTCACGAATTGTGACGATTTTTTTTATTTATAAATAGATGTTTCATATTAAAAAATAATAAAATATTAACTAAGTTTAATTTTACTTACTTAGTAGTTTAGTTATATTAATGCCCCATTTTGAAGCTACACGAGTACTATTTTGGGATGGATCTCACAATTCTGGTCACATGGTGAGGATGATACCCGAACCCGCGTGCAGGTTTTAGCATTTTGGTGAAATGATTAAATACCGAACTTCGTTTGTCCAGCTTGTCGTGTTTTTGAGTTATCGTGTTCTCAGATAGATCCACAGACAGGCATAATTCCAAAAATGTTCTTTCTGGCTGAGGAAGGTCTAATGCTTGGAGATTCAACAAAATCTTAAGGTATTTTTTTTAATTACATAACTGTCTTATAGTATAATTCTTATATGAGAAAGGAGGAAAGTGGGCAATCCAGGGCGCTCAATTCAAATTTGGGACAAATCCTGGATATTTGCTTAATTCGGACAAAGAGATCAAAATCGGGACTGTATCGACGAATTGGGGTCTTCTGGTCACTACAGTCCCTAACCCTTGAAGAAGTTAATGAGAAGAATGGAAAATTACCAACATGCAAGCACAACAAATAAAATAATGCATTGTTTTTAAACAAGCAGAAAAAATTTCTAACATAAGAATAAAATTTAAAATAAATCTTCATTACTAAGCACTAAAATTTAGTTGAAGGAAAAATGCCTTTATATGAAAATAAATAAATTTAAGAGTATAAAAAAGATTAAACAACATAACTAAAAGAAAATTAATGTGGAAATGTAAAGTTGTTTATATATTCGACTGCTTTTTTTCATTTCTAAAGTAAAGGTTCAATATTTAAAGTAAAAATGCCTTTATTCGAAAATAAATAAATTTAAGCCCATAAGAAAAAACATTAAACAATTTAACTACAAAAAAATTAATGTGGAAATGTAATGTTGTTTATATATTCGACTGCTTTTTTCATTTCGACATAAATCTGTAATATTCACACGTTCGAATCTTCGAATTTGCACACTCCAATAGCTTTACTTCGCAACTGGCACTCCCACCATTAAGTCACACATTAAGTAATAATGTCGCATACCTTTTTGTTTGTTCTGGACCAGAGTAACTTGCCAGTAGTGCCCTTGGACCTGTATTCTAAAAGTGCATTCGAGGGTTAAGGGCCCTTTTGGCGTCAAATTGGCGCGGCAACTAAGTCAACCTGTTTCCAAGGTGATAGCACGGCGCGCATACTAAACGAAGTTCGATCCCCACAGCGAGAAACGAAAACAAAAATTTATCGCCAACGTAGAAGGATTTCATGAGTGACATGCAACGTCATATCAAGTTCGACTGATATGTACTAACTTAAAGATTCGATGTTATCTTTCTTCATGTAACTCATACTAAGCGGTTTTAAGGATGAGCGGATTTCGCATGTCATGCGCCATGTACCATGAAATCAATGCATCTTTGTTGACGAATTTACCTGTCAAACTGCCGTGTGTTTATAACGCAGATGACTCGAAGCTGAAGCCAGAAAAGATTGAACAGCTGCGAAAAGGATGACGCTATCAGCTAGGATTTGAAAGTCAACATTAAAACAACTGTACTTCCGATGTCAAAACTTGAATTTTAATCATTCCACCGAAACATAGGATTAATCATTACATTTTTAAAAGTAATTATTTTGAAAGGCCTTAAACATTTTTAAACTACAACGCACGTCAAATAAAAGCGACTAAGAAATGGAAATATATATTGTGTGCACTTGAATTTAATTAATACAAAATACGAAACAAGATGCATTGCGGGAAATTTTCATACTTTTTAAAGATATTTTTAGGAGCATGATATTATTTATTATAATAAAGAAAAGTTGTTACTCCTGTTACTTTTTTAAAGTAATGAAAGTAAAATTACACTTCCAACTATCATAGCAACTATTATAAAAAAAAGTTGTTTAACGAATATATACTATGTTTAGCAACTTCATGAATAGACAAGATATATTTCTTGAAAAAATATTTTGAGAAAATAAAAAATATATGTTACGGTCAATATGGATAGTCGGTTATTATACATTATACATACATGCGGCGTAATATTATGCATACGGCGATTATTATGCATAGTTACTGCGGTGTTTATATAAAGTAACCGGCTACATATCCGGTAATTATGTATAATAACCGATTATGAACATTGACCGTAACTATATTTAATAAAAAATATATTTAATTTAATACACACAAATGAAAACGGCTAACATTAAATATAAAGTTTAAATCAAATGGCAACATTATGAAAAAATTAATATCTTAGTTCTATTTTATTAAAATGACTTCATTTCCATGTAAATACTGATGACTTGGCCATTTTTTTAATTCAGAGTAATATTACGTAATTTAGCTTTCATCAATATTAAAACGTTGATAAAAACATAACTAAAATATTAAAAACAGTAGCATTAAAAGGGGTTTTTTGTAAATTCAAAATAAATCACCAGTATGAAAATCGGCATAATTTCTTAAAATGTTTCAAAATTTTATAAAAATTTAATTCACACATACCACAGCTGTAATTTTTTCACTAATGCCATCTTTGGGGAGGGGGGATATTAGGCTTCTCTGCATTCAAGCTTAATAAACCAAAATATGAAGGTATTTTAGATGAACTGAGTGGAATAACATTTTAGAAAAAAATCAAAAACTAATCTCCATTTTATAACAGATCTCAAACAAACAACAAAAAAGATAATTTAACCTTCATTTTAAACAATTCTGAAATGATAGGCCTATATGAATGTTGATTACACTTTATTACTGTCCTCCAGATTTTCGAACAGCTATGTGCTAGTTACAGCCCACTCCTGGATACCTAGACTCATTAGGGCTTAAAAAAATAAGTATCGTTGTCCCAATTCATTTTAAGATTAAGTTAAATATTAATCATTTTGTTAAGATAGTAATAATCAACATCACTAATGAAAGTTAATTTAATAGTCAGTAAAAATTCTGCTTTAGTTAATTACATATATTTTTATTTTATGTTCAGAGTTGATATTCAAATTGCACTTTTATATATTTATTTAAGTAATTTCATTGTATGAAACTACAACTAGATAACTACGAATTGGCGAAATACGAGTAAGTGCACAGAAAGTATTACTAGGTGTTAGGTTCACACAGCATGCTAAAACTGGGTAACTTGTGGTAGACGATCTCTAGGCGCTACTTACAATATTCAAACATAAATAAGTTCATTCAAAGTCAAGAAAAAAATATTCATTTGAAGTTGTCTTGAAACCATTTATTTGTAGTTACCAAGTTGTAGTACTCATCTCACGATTTCATTTCATATGGTACACACATGAGCACTACTTCTACAGCCGTAATATAAAACATCTTACCTAAATAAAAATAATATATAAATAAATTGCTTTAACATTTGTTAAAAGCAACGCCAAACTTATAGAGGGCACTTTGCTCAAAGGAGTTAGGCAATGCCTTATGAACTTCAACGAAATTCATTTCTTACCTACAATTCCATTCCTTTTTCTTTTACTGCTAGTAAGAACGGTCAATTCCATTACACTGAGTAGTTATCGATAAAAGAATTTTTTAGCCGAGTTCTGGTTATCAAAAATAGTTTCTAAGCCTACAGCTTTCGGTTTCTTCTTTTTTTCTAGTTAGTGTCTTCGGCAGCCAAAATTTTATCAGTAACAACCGGTTTTCCCTTGCCCCTTGGTTCATTCCGACCTAGTGCGGGGGCACATTCCAAGAACGGCCGGGCTAATTACATTACCCAACTCAGGTCTTCATTACATTAATTATTATTATTAAATGAATCATAATGAAGAAGATAAATCCTGTTAATGAACTACAAAATTAATTTAGAAGATAAACTTGATTTTATTTATAAAAATGTAAGTGATTCATGTGTGCTCCACTACAGTGACCAGACGTCCCGGATTAACCTTGACAATCATGACATTAAACTCTTTAACTCTATTTTAAATGAAATTTCTCAATTAATTTGGTTTGGTTTAGTTATATTAATGTCCGCTTTGAAAAAAAGGGATTATTTTGGGACGAACATCGTAGTTCTGAACCGGTTTTTTTTCAACTTTTAAAGAAATTATTCATATTAAAAAAATTTTAAACCGAGATTAATTTTTTTTAAATTAGCTGTTGAAGAATTCTACTCATCAATATTTTTAAAAAATACCCCAGATTCGTAACAAATTATTGCACTTTCCACTATATGACCCAACAGTTCCGAGCTCCACAAAAAGACTCAGAACTGTGCTGGCTGAAATCAGTCTTTGAAAATTTTCCGGCGGTGAAAAGACACCGTGAATGTTAAAAAAAATAAAAAAATAAAAAACCCTAGACGCGATTCTGGACGCTGTAATTACTCGAACGCTTTAAAGAGCTATCCAAATTTTCGTCGACAACTTTATTGCATCAATAATTTATAAACTGAAATTTTAATGTTCACCCTAACGTCAAAATTCTACCAACTTCCGTCGGGAAGAAAAATAAAGATAATAGGCGGAAAATAGGAGGCCAAGATAGTAGGCTGGAAAAAAATATCCCTAAATCTAAATTATCATCAAAACTTTTTTTAAAAATTAAACTGTAATATTTGGTAACTTAAAACTAATAAAATATACATTTAATTAACTGTTATCCTTCGAGCCTAAATTTAAAATTAAAGAGCGCTTTTCTCTCCCTAATTAATTTCAAAATAACTTTTGACTTCGAAATGATAAAACTAATTTAATAAAAAAGCACAGTCCAAAATTAGATGAGGAGGTAAAAGATATGTTGCATCGAGCAGAATTTCCCATAATGAAACTCAGCTATTATACCTTACCAATTTTTATTATACAAAAAATATAATCACCCTATTTTACAGAATAATCTCAATTCTACGTCTTAATTCCTTTTGATATTATTAATTTTGTGTTTAGCCTTGTGCTGTCATTTTTGTCATGGTAAGTGGACATACAAGATCAAGCGGGACAGTCCAAGTTTCCGCCTTATTGTCCAATCCTCCCCCAAAACATCTTTAGAAACTTGCTCCTGAAGTCCAGTAAATCCAGCCTTTAAATCTAATCTCAGTAAATATAGAGAGCGCTACGTCGTTCTCCGGTCTTGCAATCATTTTAAGCAAATTTTGTAAATTTGCGAAACCGGTTATAATGGCGTGGTTGGAATGGTTACAGAGATGAAACTATTCTGACTACATTGTACTTAATATTCATTACACAGCCAACTGTGATTTAATGACCTATGTAATAACTGCAAAGCATAAAAGAAGTCATCACCAGACACCAACAAGGTATAAACAGATCAAAATGTCACAATCAGAATAATTTTTTCTGAGAACTCTTATCTTCGTGAGTGCAATGTATTAAATAAAAAATGTACTAAATGAAAACTGGCTTAGATTCTGTTCCTTTTTCTTAAAGAAAATACATTCGATTTTCGTTTAATATCATTTAAAGCTGTCATTTCTGAAAACTGATCTACAAACATTTCAACCATCAGACAGAAGACAATCATCGGCACCAAGGACGAGGCCACCATCCTACGAAAAAATTTCAAATAGGCGATTCTATGGAAATTTTATTTGCATAATGAAGCAGATTTCTCTAACAAGCAATGTTTTCTCAGAACTAATTGTTGCTGCAATCTTAAAAAACAGGCTAGAAATATGTTAAATAAATAACACAACAGTTGCAACATTTTTTGACAATGATGTCTAATTTGAACAATTTTTTTCATTTAAGTTTCATTTGAACAGTGTGTAAGCATGGAAAAAAAGTTGTACTCATAAATTACGTTACTAATTTTTCACGAGGAAGTCATGTAACTTCGGAATGTTATGTGATTAACTAAAAAGAACGTTTTTTTTCGAGTTATATACTATATTTCCATTCTAACTTTTGGCAACTAGTTGGTATTTCCTACTATTTGGAGAACTACACCGAGAAAGGTTTAATTCAAATTCTGTTGCAATCTTTGGCAATTACGTGTAATTTGAACAATTCAATCAAGTTTTATCAACACAATTTAAGTTTGGAAAATAAACTGTCCTCATAAATCACTCTACGAATTCTTCAGGAGGAGGTCACGTAACCTTAGCAGGATATGTAAAACTTTCTGATGTATAAACCAGATCTCCAAGAAATACTTCCATTATTTCTAACTTTTGATAACTGGCTAATATTTTCTATGATCTGGCAGCTGAATAATATGAATACATAACAGGTTGCTACATTACATCTTTTCATCACAGCCTCGCAAATTTTTCATTAAACAAGAGCTATCAAATCGAGTAACTGATAGGAATTCAAAAAAGCAGCAATCGCACTCCTCAATAGAACTACATTAAATGTATCCGCTTGCTCAGCTTTAAGAGGAAATTTGTTAAACCACTTACCTCTGTCTCATTAAATATAACGAACGTCTTCCCCCGCCACCCCTTTTCAAACGATCTTCCTCGGGCAGGTGTCTACATTTAAATAGTTACTTTCCAAGTATATCGTAATTGACGAGAATTGCAATTCTTGCAGGGCGGCTCTGCGATGTTTTCCCACCTTTCGCAAGTTGCATGGAAAGATCCCATAGAGCCTGAACAGGGAAGACAAACACCCAGACCCAAAAAGCGTGGTGGGAGAGAGGATGTGTTTGTTTGCACAGGCCCACTGCTTATGAAGGTTGATCATAACAAGCAAATAAAAGAGACCATCATTGAGGCATTTTTACGAGAACTATGGAAAAGTGAATGTTTTATTGGACACTTTGCTTTCCATTCGAAAAGTCTCTGCACAGGCAGAGTTCAAAACGCAACGCTTCCTTTCCAAGTATG
>BGPR01012198.1:30111-45820 GCA_013235015.1 Araneus ventricosus
TCGCCTGCCACCCGTCACCGTCTATTTTCGATATATATCGCAAAATAAAACTTTGGCAGAGTCCCTCAACCTTTGAAACCGCCGATTCGTCAATTTATTTCGCTAAGTTCCTAGCATATCCATACGCTGCTAATATTACAGGTGAGCAGCTGGTCGAAGAAGGCGGCTAATAATATTTTATTTTCATAATTATGAATTTATAATAATAATGGAAGATAACTGAAATGTTTTAAAGTAGTTAGGCACAAAACATAAAATACTTTAATTAAAGAAAGTTCAGATAGAAAAATAAAAGTAAAATAATAGCAGAGGTACATAGTAATACCCATTATGTTTCCAAAACAAAAGTCATAAAACACATAGGAGGGTTTTTTTTCAGATTTTTCTCAGAGAACAAAAGACTGAGAGTTATGAAATTATGGGCTAAATCCTTTGTTGTCAAATAAAAAATATCACTCAGGAACAAAAAAGAAAAAAATACGCTTCCCCACCCCAAACTAATTTGTCAAAACATCAAGAAACCTGCCGAAGTTTTGTTCTTATGGACCATTACGCTCTTTCTCCAACACACAGTCAAAGTTTATCAAGAAAGATTACTATTGTCAATGGAACTGCAAAAGAGATGATACTGAAGAAGTTATTTTCCTGGGAATTTTCTTTCTCTCTGGGATTTATTGAAACGATATATTTCTATTTACTGAATTAAAGATAAAGAAAGAACTTTAAAATCGAAGTCATTTATCGTTATAGAATAGAAATGCATAAGCTAATGTCAGTTTCCAAGCTAAATTATCCTTTAGAGATCGAAATCATAGGAGATTAAAATTACTTATTAAAGATTCTGATTACTGATTATCAAAAGTATGTCTCGGGCAATTTAAATTCATGAGATCATAAAGGTGGGGGCAAGCTTCTGAAAGCTTTGCTCAGCAATTTTCGCTCCAGGGAAAAGGTCAAATATTTTATTTCTTGAATGACTAAATGCTCTATTTTATTAGCTATTATATAAATAATAAAGAAACTGAAAAGCCAATTTCAGAAATACTTGATTCCTAAACAGCTGTTTTAAGCATCATTGTGCTATAAAGAAAGAATAATAGTTTATTACTTCTCCTTCTTTTGTTTTGGCATGAATATTCAAGCATAAATCGATAGTGAATTTCATTGTGATGAAGATCGACTACCGCGAAAATGATTTAAATATTAAAAGAGCTAAGCTCTTGGCTACTAAAATCGATCATTCAGAATTTCGTTTCTACAGCAAAAACTCGTTTCCAGGAAACTATCAATCAATTCAGACAGCTAAAGAAGAAGACCGATTAGGTGTGGTTATTATTAACTTGGAAAATAATAATCGTGATCAGGACGCAAATATGTGACAATCGTTTTAGATAAACGATTACAAAATGCCTTGTTTTATCAATCGAAGTTTATAAAGTAAGCATTGAGTATTAATTTTCGAACAGGAAGATTCAACTTTTCCAATTTTACATCAAAAACTACAGGTAGTCAAATCGCTGTCGTAACCCAGGTGCACGATACTGTACAATATTGTTCGATATTGTATAAAATTATATGATATTATACAATATTGCAAATATCGTTCAATATTGTACAAATTCTTTGTGCTACTGGGGAATTCTGTTCGTCTATTTTTGCTTACAAAGCCGATATCATTTAATGAATCATACGTGAATATCAACGCCAGGCGATCTGAATTGTCAGCGGTTCATAAAAGAACGTACAGTCTGATTCAAATGAATACAGTATCAATTCACTATAAAGCAGAAGAATTTAGACTGTCGTACGAGGCGTGTCCGGAATCGAGTACGCTTCTGACCTCTTCCCTTTGGCCGATTGAGCCCAAGATTATATAAAATTAAAATATTTGATTTTAAGACCAATATTAAATATCTCACGAAATCTTAATTATCTAACTAGTTACGTTCTTGAGTAGATATACGAACAAACACAAGACAGCCAATCCTTTGACAGATTTGGTCTAAATTCTGGTACATATCAATATTTCTTTTGGTACAGCCATATGTCCAATTTCAACAACCTAACTCCTTACATTTCTCAGTTCGCCATCGTCACTTTAAAAGTTAATCAATTTTATTTTACTTTTATTCAAATCTTTAATTTACTTTCGCCGATTTTATTTTATTTCATTTGGTTAACTTCCTTTTCTCTCTGAGATTTTCTAAATCTCGTCCTATCTAATATGTCTCAATTTAGAATTAAATACTCTTTCTATTTTAATTACGCACTGTTACTTACAATGGACAAAACCATAGCTACTAAAAGCCTCAAATCATCCAGGAAATGCAGATGATGGCCCCTGCCGGTGGCCAATGAGCTGCAGTAATCCACCTCAACTTAAGCATTTCTCAGTTATAGTCTTCACATGAACACGGGCGGGTAGACAGATGGACGGATTTCCTATCAATGGATTTCGTTTAAAATTTGATGTAAATCTACAATTTTGGTGTAAAGGTCACATACCAATTTTCATCCGTCGTACCGTTTCAGGGAGTACGCAAAATGAAAATTGTTAACAAGAAAACATAAGGGATTAAAAAAGTTAGAGTTTTGTTTCTCCAAGTGAACACTTTCTATTTAATAACTATACCACTTGAATAGTTGATTTTTACGAAGTGTCATTTTTAGCTAGCCTTATAAATTAAAACGAAATAATTACAATACTGATTTCAGTTGCTTTGATGTTGAACTTATACTATTGTAAAATCAAAAATAAGTTCTGCAAATGTTGTTAATTCGAGTCATTTCGCTTTTAAGCTAACTTAGTCCCTTAAGTCTCGCGCCGTCATATTGACGTGCATCGAATTATTGCATTTTTGGGCTTTTAAACTGAAATTTAATCATTAATTAGCTTCATAATTTGAAATAAATATTACGTAGAATCCATAAGCATCTCAAGTATTCTATGCTTTCTTAGATGAATGAAAACGACAGCCCCTTTCCGAAACAGGAGGGGTCATCTTATTAGATAGCAAAAGAATTCCGATCCTTAAAGATCCTAACCTTAACATCATTGGTAAAAACTTCTTTGCATAGACAGATGGTGGTGGTGGGGGGGGTGAATATCATAGTAGGTGGTACGCGAAAACAACCAGCGGAAGTGTTCTCCCCTAAACTTTCTCGTATACTTCCCCCAAAAGTGCCGTTTCCCCTTCCCCCGCGTGGCTAAAAAAATTCGAACCTACTGTTACCCAGAATCCAATGACTATCAGAAGGTTTTTCATTATAGTGATTGAAAAATATCTAGGCAAAGAATGAAATTCAAACAGGTGCGTAACGATTTTCCTCTCTTACCGGCTCAAGGCCAAACTGACGTAATTCGCTACTCCGTAATGAAATTCCTCTCCGTTCTTCCAGTACGCATGCGTGTGGAGATGACGGATTCTTTTCAAAAGTAAATTATACAGACCGACAGACAGTCAACCCTTGGACGGATTTGGCCCAAAATTTTATGCAGACCTACATTCATGATGATAAAACTGTATACCAAATTTTATCCATCTAGCTATTCAAGTTTTTAAGTTATAGTATTCGCAGGACCGCGGACAGACAGACAGGCAGACTTCCCGTAGACGGATTTTGTCCAAAATTTGATAGAAACCTACAAATTATGTGTAAAGATCACATACCAAATTTCATCCCCGTAGCTCTAATAGTTTTCGCGTTATCGCGTTCACAGACAGACATGATTCCAAAATGGTGTTTTTCGGACTCAGGGAGGTCTAAAACGTGGAGATTCGTCAAATTCTCGAGTTCGAATTTTTTGACGATTACAATACTTTCTCTTTGTATACTTCGTATACGAGAAAGTAAAAAGAATAATCAAGGAGTAAGCGAGGGAAAAAAGGTTGGGAACACCCCTGTTCCAGCTCGTTGCGCTTTGAAGTTGATGTATTTAGAAACAGATAAACGTCATTCTAAAAATGTTTTCTTCGTTCTCGGAGATATTCATCAAAACCTCGAAATCGAATTTTTTGACGATTACAATACTTCTCTCTTTTTATACTTCGTACAGGAGAAAATAAAAAGTGTCTATTTAATACACCCAATTTGCAACGGACCCACAAAGGTAATTAATTTAAACCCAACTCTTTCTAAAAGCTGATAAGGCACACAAAATGCAATTCCCTTCGATTTTCTTCAAGCTAAGGGCATTTAAAACACTTAGCGAGTCCTTTGCTCTTTTTTTAGAACGCGCTTCTGAAGGTTTTAATGAAATAAGATACCTGTTTAGTCATTCGAAAGTGAAAATAGTTAGGAATGAAAAGTAGATTCGTTTTTAAAGATCAGAAGTCAAAGGGATTCACTTCGATCGGAAGAACTTGCATTCAACACAATAATGGGGAAGTCCATTTACTCGTCTCTTCTTCCGCTGTAGATATTTCTTTCCGGAGACGTAAGACGTATCAACTTCCACCTCCGTTTGAAACAATATTTCCCAACGCTTGCCACAATTTACAGTGGCATACTAGAAACACGCAAACGCTTCAAACGGAGCAATATGACATTGGTTATTTGACACTCCGTATGCCATCAATTTATGCAAGAGTAAATAAACACAGCACCGTATACATTTGTGTATAAGTCGACCCTTGAATCGTTATGAGAATTTTTTGAAAAAATAAATTATTCCTATCAATTTTCACACACTCTTTGAAAATTCACGTTCTGAATGATGATCATAATTCTCATAAATTTACTTCAAATGTAAATAATAAACCTTTTCAGTTGCGTGAAATCTTTGTTTAGTTTAGTATAGTTTAGTTTTATTAACGTTCCGTTTTGAAGCAACACGAGGATTATTTTGGGACGGATCTCATTATTTTGAACCGCGGTCAGATGACGAGGATGATACCCGAGCTGGCATCCCCCTCTCTGAATTTCCGCACCACACCAACGGGAGGGCGTTTTGCCACTACGTATGAGTTAACGTACAACAGACTCACATACACGGCGAATCTTTGGTATAACTGGATTTCGAACCTGGAGCCCTACGGCCCCGACCTTGCCATCGAGGTAAAAATTTTAAAACTTTTGTAAAATATATTCTTGCCTTTAGACTCGATTAGATTGAAGATTCTACTCTTTTAATCTTATCGAGAGATGAATATCTTCCAATTATAATATAAGAATTGAACTTATTCGTCTTGTTAATTTTGAATGAAAGAGGATTTTGGAGATAGAACTACCGACTCAATCGTTGTCCTCCGCATCGAATCGCAGTCAGAATTACATCTGTGCCAATAACTTTTGTGTACAGGTAACGATACCCGTTATCGTTTATAATGCATACTCGTATAGTGTATATTCGTCCAGTAGTATGCTACACACTCACATGGTACATACATACTCGAAATGCTGCGTATACTCGTGTTGTAATATACTATAGTCTCGTATACTGTACACTCGTATTATAATAAAATGTAGTCTCGTATACTACATAGAACTCTTACAGGAGCATTCCAATATACATTGGAATCAGATGTGCAGGTATACCACGGTAGTAAAGTACCTCAAAATTCCAAATTTTTTGTAGATCTCATAAGAATCAAATTATTAGCAGAAAAAGGGTTAGGTTAAAAAAAAACGCCAGAAAATCACAACATTATCCGACTCTCTCTCTCTCTCTCTCATATATATATATATATATATATATATATATATATTCATCATTCAATTTCCCCAAAAGTATGGCGGATTAATAAACGTCAAACGACGTTTTCTTTATCACGACTACTAAACAACATTATCCGAAGAGCTTTTTCGTTCTGACAAGATATGTTCATCCTCTAAACTTTTCTTCAGCATTATCTTAACCTCTATTCTGTACTTTTTGTAAAAATGTATTATTTTAGATTACATGCTTACAATCGAGAGATCATTATAAATCTAGCTGCGTAGGTCTACGTTTTCTGCAGACTACCGTCTCCTTAATTATACTGGAAAATTCCTGACACTAATTTCGAATATCTTTTGCTCCTTAAACTTTTCGTTACGCTAATTGTCATCCGTGTCGGAGAATTACTGAGTCATACGTAGCTTACCTATAGCTTGAAAATAGGATGCTAACCAAACAAATCCAATCAAATGCTATGAACCTATTCCGAACACAAGAGCTTCTTGAATGCGACGCACGTAGTGTCAACAAATTACCACATTCTTTTTTATTTTGGGCAGATGCACTGCGCATTTATCAACGGGAGATCCTAGCCCGATAAATCTACCCATTCACACAAACACAAAAAAAGAGTCTGTTGGAACGAACTTTCCGGTATTCCCGTTTTCGTTGCTTGTACGATTAGTGTTTAGATGACAATAAGGCAGCTAACGTCTCTTTCTCTACGTCAGCTCTTTTAACATATTAATGTTTATAGGCTAGATACTATTCGTATCGTATAGCAACGGATTCGGAAACCCTCCGCGCTTTTGCGCATGCGCCGGGCGGAGTTATTTTCATCAAAATAGGGGGAAAGTGAAGAATGGAAGGGTGGTGTTTACATTTCACTGAGCGTAGAACTCCGGAAAAGCGCTCATATGACTCATTACCTGACACCCCTTTCCGGTGTGAAATCGTCCAAAAGTGGTAGTCTCGGTTGGTTGGTTGGTTGTTTGAGGGTTTTTGGCGCAAGGGCCAGTATTTGGCCATGCTGCGCCAAACAAGGTAGTAATTTGTAAAAAGTAATGTGTAAAAAAGTAGTAATATGTAAAAAGGTAGTAAGCGGATGTAAAAACAATCAATAAAAGTCAAATGCAGAAGAAATTAAACTTTCACATGCTTATCTAGCGAGATAAGGTACAAATGAGTGAGGTGTAAAAGAGTTGGAACAAGTTGCTTAAATGTGTGGATAAAATCCAGTGATTTTTAAAAATTCAAAGAGGTAAATGTGAGGGTGACGACCAATCATTGTGGTTAAAGTAGGTGAGCTCGTGTTAAAAAAACGCAAACGATGGATTTTAAAATGTTTGCATTCAATGAGTATGTGTTTCACAGACATAGTACAGCTACAGTGTGGGCAAGTAGGAGCTGGCTCACCCAGCAGAAGATGACGGTGGGTAAATCTGGTATGCCCAATGCGAAGTCTGGTCAGAATTGTGCTCCTTTTACGGTTAACATCCTCTGACCAGTTCTCAATAATGGGTTTAATGCTGTGAAGTTTATTATTTAATTCTTGGTCCCAATGTATCTGCCACTTCATTTGTGTGGTAGTCTCGGATTCCGTTGCTGAACAGTAAATTGTGTTATGTGAAATGTATGGCGCAAAAATTGTTCAAAACACTCTACAAGGTAGACCGTTGAACTCAGAGCTACCAAATTTGGCATGTAGTTTCTTCTAGGGTAGTAGATGCCCACTAAGACAGTGTTTTTTAATTAAAAATTAATCGAAATTGTACCGTTTCTCCTCAATAACTTCGGAGCATATTATCGCATAAAAACATTTTTACACCGCTTTACAATTTTTTAAAAAAAGATTTTCAGTGATACCAATTTTATTCCATGCAACGAATAAAACATGTTTGACCAAAACTAAAAAATAAATAAATAAAATTTTAAAAATATCCAAAACAATAAAATAGCTAATTATTTTTAAAAAATTAAGAAAAAAAGAATAGAAGCATAAATAATATATTTTGCGATGGCTTTTAGTATTCTTTTTTCAGGTTGATTCACCCACACTGATTACAGTAGAATGCTGCTTATGATTGCTTATGTATAGTGAAAATTGATGAAACAATTTTTCCAGGGCTAATTTTTTTTTTAAATTAAATCTAGTTCATCGGCTTTTTTAGTACGAAGTATCATCAAGTAGTGAAAAAAATGACAATCGAGGATTTTCAATTCAAATTCGGGACAAATACAGAACACCTCTTCAATTCGGGACAAATAAATCCAGCTATTTTTTAAAATGAACTACAGTAGTATTACCAAATAACCGAAGTCCAATTATACGAATCTACAATTATACGAACCGATTTTGTGGTTTCTTTTTTCTGTAAAACAGTATTTATAGTTGTCGTGTACCTTACATTTAATGAATTTAATTTCAGAAATTAAATTAACTTTTTCTATATCTTACTTCTTTTTTTACTTTATCCAATAATCCGAATTTCGCATATAAAGATCGTCCCGACTCCCCGCTTAATTCGGATAATTAGGAGTACTACTGTATTTACTTATAAGCCATAATTTCCACTTTTCAATCTGGAATAAAGAATCAAAAAAAGGGACTGTCCCGACAAATTCAGGACGTCTGGCCACTTTAACGAAACTTAAGAGCTTACTTTATTTTCTTTATGTAACCAAATTAGGATGACGATATTTCATGAATAGCAATAGTTGAGGTGAAGAATTAAACTTATTAAAATTCACTTTTTGTAAATGTATCTGTTTAATCTTTTTTAATATGAACTATTTATTCATAGCAAAATTTAAGAAAATCCGGGACATTTAATTCAAATCTGGGACTGACAGTCAAAATCAGGACTGACTCTGCTAATCCAGGACATCTGGTCATCTTAAGTCAGCTAACCATTTTTGTATTTAAAGGATGTATCTTAAAAATTCTAGCAAAAATTGCACTCACCATTTTTGAATAATTTTATAAGGTTACAACTATTTTTAAAAAGATTTATTATGTCTTAACAAAACCCACCCAAAATAGTAGCTGTAGTGTATATTTTCAATATCACTCTATTTCATTAAGATTTTAAGAGAAAAAAGTATATCACAAAAACTATTTGAAAAAATGATTATCAGTCTTGGAAAATATACTTAATTGAAGAGAATAAATTTTAGAAAAATCATTCGAAGAAAGTAAATGTCACAAAAATTAAACATAATTGATCTATAAAAACATTCAAATTAGTAAGGAAGAATTGCATCACCAGTAGGTCAACTATAATGATAAATAGAACCAACATCCCACAAAAAATTTTAAATCAAAATAGATTATGTAAAAGTACAGCTATAAATATTTTCATTTGTTCTCCAATAAGAATACAACCAAAACAACCGAAAAAGTGATATAATTACTTTTCAAAATGAAATTTATTAATATCATCGAAAGATTTTGTTTAAAGAAAGTTTTAAATAGAATTTACGAAAAATAATTTAATTAAGAAGAATAATTTACAAATAATATTATCAGAAAACATGTTAGACCTAGACAAACGTTTGCAAAATGTTATTAATTACAAAAAGAATTTATCCTTTTTCTTTTTTCATCTTGCGAAATTTTAAATAAAGATTGCCAACGAAAACGAAAGATTAACACAATTTTTATTTTCAAGCAATTATTTCAATGCAAATTGGAAAAAGGATGATGATACGCATTAAATTCAAGCAAGCATTAAATTTAGAATTGCATCATTATACCACACAATGGAAGTCTCATTAAAAAAATTTCTTCACGTGAAGTTAACGTCACGTGCACATAAAATTTTAGCTTTGCTGATATCTTCAAAATAAATACTTGAAGAATCATTATATGCGTCATAAAATTATTCAAGTGGAAGAATTTAAATAAATTAATGAAATTCAACACTTCAAAACAGTGTCGGTAAAGAAAAAAACTACTAACTCAATTACATTAAAACTTAGGAATAAATTTTAACATGAAACCTTTGAGGAATAATAAAAATTATTTTAATCTAAGAAATGAATAATATTAGATTAAAGAGTTCTTGACGATTTTTTTTGCGGGGGGGGAGGAGAGAATTAATACTAACTTCATACATCCGTATGGAGTGGAATAGTATCTCCAGCTTTAAATTAAATTTATACAGCCCATTATAAAACAAAATAAATAAAAATATTTTTAGTCAAAATTTTATATTTAAAAAATCAAATTATCTAGAAACCTTTTAATTGGTTAAAATGACACTTTATATTTTATATATTATAAAACCGCAACAATCATGAAAGTTTTTTTGATTCTCTTGATTATATACAACTTTTTATAATTTTACGTATGGTCTCTTTTTTAAAAAAATGTTATAGCATACATTTTCAAAACTAATCATTTTATTATTTAACTAAATATTCACAACTAAATTATTTTAACTACATCATATTATCCTTAAATGCATCGTGCACTAAAAAACAAAGAATTAATTCGAATTTATACCAAAAATTAACATTTTCACAAACGATATTTACAACATAAGAATAAAAAAAATTAAGAATCCATGGAATTTTTGAAACTAAAGTAACCGCATGAAAACAAATATATAAGTTTTGAAACATATATTATTAAAAGACAAAAAGATTATTTCCTTATTTTTAAAAAAGATACCTTTTAGAATTAATTCAAAATGCGTTAAAACTAGTGATATTCATGCACAATTCTGAATTCGGAAACAGTTGTTTTCTGAAAAACTCGCGCACATGCCCATACAAAGTGGAAATTAAACTTACCTAGAGATCTTTCATTCAAAGTTTTTTAATCCTAGCTGAAGAGTCACTATACCCCCAGTAACACGTGTCACAATAGGTCACTAAGGTCTAAAAAAATTAATTTTCTATTCTATCCAAAGTATGTGTTTTGTAACACTAGTTAAAAACTTCCATCACTCTCCATATAGACAGCGCATGCAACCTACTTGCGATACAGCAGGGTTGTCTGAAAATTCCAAGTCGCCAAGCGCGGCGCGCCAAATCAATAGAAACTTTGCTGGCCATGAATTAATTCAAACAATAACAACCCTTTACAAACGCTATTAAACCAGCGATTCTGAACCGTTTTGTTTTTGTGGACCAACTTTTCGTATCAATTTTAAGTCATTTGAGTTTAAATTTAAATGATAACTTTCAAAATGCATTTTGTGCCACTCAAATGCTTCTAAATATTTTGAAGAATGATATAACATTTATGTATTATCAGTGATTTTTTTTCTTAGTTTTGAATTCAATAATTTTTTTAAAAAATTTTTGTCTTGTCAGATTTTTATCCACACATTATTTAGCATCCCCCCTAAGGAACCGCAATGGATGAGAAATATTAATTCCTTCCTTCAAACATCTTTTTTTCTAGTTTTTTTGTTAGTAAAATTAGTGATACTTTCACGAAAACTCCTTTCAAAATAAATAAAAAAATTGATATAGAAAAGATGAAAAAATCTTTGGAAAAATAAAAATATATATATGCTCCAGAGTAATGGATAAAAATTTCAGTTAGTTTTACAGAATAGCTGTGTAAAATTCTATATATAAATCCGCAAGTGCCGCTGTACCCGGAATAAACCTACTAAGGTATATTTTTAGAGAAAACTTTATGGTACTATAATAAATATAATAGTAAAATAATACATGGTAATATAATAATTTTTGGGCGTAACATTTTTTCAGCTTACACATTAATGTAATTGGCGAAAACAAAACTAACAAAAATCTATGATTAATACAATTCCTTTCATTTATTTTTTTACTACAAATACAGGAAATTTATATGTACAACAGCATATAACGGGGTACAACTGTACTTTTAGAGGATTCACTAAATGTGAAAAGACTAGGGACACCGAACCCCATAAGAACAAACTCCACAACTTTGATTCTTTTAAGAGTATTATCTTATTTATTCTTATCTTTTAAATAAACAACATATATTAAAATAAAGATTATATAATAAAAGTAAGCAATAAATTATAACATTCCCCGAAATGATGATTAAATTATAGCTTAATAAAAAGAAGTTTAAAAGTAAACAAATAATTTTGGGAAGTTGCCTTATGGGGCCTGTTCTTATAAGCAGGAACTTTTTTGCCGTACAGTTACGCACGCAGTTGGGACAGCAGGTCGGCTATGAGCAATCGTTCGAGTTCATATCCCTCATGCTAATCTTGGGATCTGTAATCCTTCTATAGATAGTTTTCTCCTCCTTCATTGTACTTAACAGACGTGTGACAGTTAAGTTTATTACCAATTGGAAAGAATAAAATGTAAAGCCCAATACGATTTTCAAACGGAACTACTTGTTCCAATTATTTAAAGGAGAGAGAGATTAACTTTTTGCTTTCTTCTTTGCAGTCAGTTTCAAAAAAATACTTCAGTTCACAGCCCATAATATAAAAGTTATCACCTCGGTAGGTTTACTTGTTGCTTTGTTTTGTTTTTATTTTCGTTTCTTTATCTAGTGCAAAAAAAAATGATGACTCAAGTCTCTCCTTAATATCTAAATTACTATCGAGAAAAATATGCTCAAAAATTTTACAAGATTGTGGCCAGGGTGAAAGGTTTTGACTCCAGAATTATTTCTCTATACATAGAACTTTACAAGTTTAAACTCTAACATATACTAAATAAAATATAACTCAAAAAACTATTAGAAGGTATTAAGCAATTTATTTCACAAAACACAACAATATATATCGATGACGAAGACTGCTGCCTGTTAGAGAACAAACTAAAACAAACAACTGAAAATAGCACAAGTGTCACAATTCAAAGCTGCTAGCTACGATATCACTAATAGTGAGTCCGGAATAATCAAGGCTCCTAGCACGAGTATAGTTCTCACGGCACCACTAGATAAGACAATGATTGATAAAATGTTATCTATACTTATAAAAGGAGAGCAGTGTGTGTGTGTGAGTGTACGATGTGATTATTATTGTGTGTGTGTGTGTGTGTGTGTGTGTGTGTGTGTGTGTGTGTGTGTGTGTGTGTGCGTGTGTGTGTGTTTGTCTGCGATGTCCAGACGAATCTATCGCACTTACAGCCATGAAATTTGGCACACAGGTAGTCGTAATGGTGACTGAATGCACCTCGAAGCCGAAATTTTAAAATTTAATCTAGAAAAATTTTTATTTAATATTTTGTGTTTTTTGGGTTGATTTTTCCCACTATTTCTCAATAGAATGGTTTTGAATAATTTTACGACAAAAATAGATACACCATCGGAAAGAGCACGCGATTTCCGTTCTGATTAAGCTAGCTTTGAATTTTTAACGTAATTTGCTGAATTTTGAGAAATTTTTAAAAAATACACAGTTTCGCCATTGCAATGTTACTTTTGTTTTTAAATTTGTTGCATCCGACTTTCTAATAACACTATTATTTTCAATTTTTTTTCAGCTTATAAGTAGAACGGTTCTGTCGGATTTAAAACAACAACGGTTAAAATATCTTTTCAAGTTTTTTTTAAATTAATTTTTTTCTGGGCAGTTGAGAGTTATTTTTATGGAGAGAGTTCCTCGAGCGGCACTTCTTCGGAACGCAGATGGTTGTGTGATTGGTTGAAGGGGAGGTGACGTCATAATCTTGAATTGAATGACTGATTATTATTTTCGGCAGTATCTTAACGTATTTATTCATCTCGCATACTTAGCTTGCAGTATAATAATTTCCACGTTGCAATTTTTTATTATTCTTTATCGCGAAAAAAAATAAGCGGGAAAATCAATAATGTGTGTCTTTTGTTTTGATTTTGTTTTCAAAACTTTTTCCATGTCATTGTGGACGGTTTTTTTTCTTTTTTCTTTCATTTTGTTGAAGTCTTGATTCCACGGGCAACGCCGTGCGCGTACTGCTAGTAAAAGATAAAAAAAAGATTTTTAAGGAACAATCGTACCGAGTCTGGCTATTTCAATTAATAATATGGTCACAATATCTTTTTTATATCGCCTTTAAGAATACCATACTTTATTAAACAGCAAGGACTTGATTTATGAAACCTTGTTCCACCAAATGCAAAACTTGCTTGCTTTTTCAACTCTAATGCGAATCCGAAATATTTTCAACTTAAATAAAGGTGCCCCAAATCCGATTGACAAAATTAAAACGCGAGTCTCATTTATTCAGATACCTTTGTGAAACGGAAACAAAAATAAAGAAGATAACATATTTTATCAAATAATATTATATTTACTTTTGCTGAAAAAAACTTTTGAAACTGGAGTGCACGGAGTCTTCTTTGCCACATTCATTTCTTTGTAGAGAATAAACTCATTTTATACATTTATTTAATTAAATAATAATATTTCAATTTAAATCTCCAAAGTTTCTATGTACATGTTATAAATCTTTCTGATGGTGGTGCAGAGTGTTGCAGAAGTTTTTACGATGATTTAACAAGGAGCCACAATTTTGAGAAGACTAATTAATTTCTTTAAAAACACTTAAAACTGATAAATGAACTCAATTTAAAACTGATAAATGAACTCAACTCGAATTCATAAAGAAAACATATCAAAATAATACATACATAATCTCCATGATAATTCATCAGACATTACTGCAATTCTGCTATATATACTTATGTAATAACTAAACATTCCCATCTTTGGAATGACTTCATAACAAATCAAGAACCGAGGTTCAAATCCTCTTCTTCACTAAAAGTAGATAAATCGAGCAGTATGCAAATGTGAAGAACAGAAATTGAAGTTTCGTCCAACACTTTCCCTGCAAATGATCAGATGCTATTCTCTTGCATACAGACTGGCACGTATACCGCGGTTCACCAGTGGCCTAATGGGTAAGGCATGGCCAGTCTAAAAAACATGAATCAGCGCAAGACTTTACATTCGTCGTATATGGGACCTGTTGCACGCTAAATCATTCGTAATGGCCAAGCGCCCTCCCGCTGGTGTGGTGCGGAATTTTGAGGATAGGGGTGCCAGCTCAGGTGTCGTCATCTGTTCGTGGTTCAAAATTACGATATCCGCTCCAAAATAATCCAAGTGTTGCTTCAAAACGGGACGTTAATATAATTAAACTAAACTAAACAGAGAAAGAAGGTTGTGTTCTTAACCAGCATTTTCCAAAAAATGACAAATAGATGCGCACTTTAGCAATGAGTTGGCTGCTGAACATTTTCTTTCGAGTGAAACACAAATGTTGTGCTAATATCCTCCGAAGTTCTCCATGAAAGCATTCTACTTATATATATTGGAGCTAAGTGAAACTTCTACCTCGCGTGCTATACAGGTACTCCAAGGTAGCTTTGATCAACAGAAGATGCCACGCTTCGTCCTAATCATGAGTCCTTGACTCGTGGATTTGGTTAGATATGCTACGTCAATTGAGATTAGAATTAACACATGTTATACTATGAATGTTTAGAATTTCACTCTCCTCTCGGGGCAAATCTTTCGATGCCTCTAAGCACTCTATGGATAGTTTCAAATTCCTATCCGATTGTAACACCACAATCAAGACGACCAGATTTATTTCTAGCTAGAGAAGAGAAAAACAAATTACTCCTTAGACCGGCAAAAGGACTATCGAATTTCTTTCTATTGAATAGAAGTTTTCTTTGTCGGAATTCTCGTTTCAAAAGGACAGGTTGAGATTTCATAGCCGTAATTTAAAGGCTGATGATGATATTGAAACTTTCTGGGTCCAAGAGTGTCGCCAGGTGGCGCTGCACGCTACTTCCGGTTTTTTATATATTGTTTCATTCCTTGCTATGTGTTGCTATGTTGTGCTTGCTTCCGCTTTCCTTGCTATGTGTTTCTTCGTGTGATTTGTTTTGTGCTCGCTTGTGATGCTGTATATGTGCTTCGCCAATAAATAATGGATATTCTCTAAATGTTGCCTTAATGAGTCCTTCTAACAGGTAAGCGCAAACTTTTGATTTCTTTACTAGTTAAATTTGCGAATGTTCGAAGTTATATCAGATGCCTTCTCGGCTTGTACAAATATATATCAACGTTAGATAGGAAAACA
>BGPR01012199.1:23331-45819 GCA_013235015.1 Araneus ventricosus
TGAGTGCGTTAGGTCACACAACACACCGACTACGCTTGGCAGAAGGTTATGTAATTTTTTTATATTTATTTTTTTTCCTGGGGGGAGATATAACTTCAGAATTCTTAATAAAATAGTGTAAAACTCTGCTATAAAAATACTGAAAGCAGTACATTTTTTTTAAAATTAAATATTGGACAGAAATTGACGTTGGGGTCATTTTATAACCCCACTTGGTCATCCGAAGGTTAAGTGACTAATTGGATTTCTTTATAAATGTCAAATAAAAATATTAAAATATATTCTGTTTGCGAAACTAGGAAGAAGTCATTAATTAAATTCTCAAATTTAAAAATTCTAAAATTGGTCGTAATATTTAAAGTATATCAAGGAGAGCGTTCTGATGAAAGCATTTCATACATAATCATTCCCAAAAGTATGTGACTGATAGAGAAGACTCAGTTTTCTTTTTGTTAAATAGATGTGAATTTTGAATGGAATTTTTGGAAATTTAAATTTTAAAACGGATTTTATTACGCATCGGATAAGCAAAGAATCTTTCCGATTGGCCGAGATTCTCTTCAGAAACATACACGCACGCAAGTACACATATTTGAAATAATTTTATTTTCTTGGGCCAAATATTGTGAATTAGACATTTTCCAAATTTCTTGTTAATTCTTATTTAGTAGTTTGAACTAAATTTTGCATTTTTTGACAAAATATTGTGTCCCAAAATGATTTTTTTTCCATAAAATCATATAAATTTAACAATGCCTTTTCGAATTTAATGGCTTTTAATGTAATATTCTTTTATGAAACGTATTTTCACATGGCTTGTATTTAATAAAAAATTACTTACACCAGTAATGGCAAAAAAATTACCTATTTTTATCTACGTTTAACCCCACAAAATAATATGGTAATCTCTGTTTATTAAGTGTATTTTTCACTTCATGGCTGTATTTTTTTTCAAAGTGTGTTCAGTTCCAAAAGTGAATCACTTTGAAAATTAAGCGTTGACGTTTTTTGATTTCTTTGGGGAAAAAATTGTTTTATTTTATTTTTACATTCTCTCTCTCTCTCTGTGAAGTAGTTTTTTCCCTCTCGGCAATCTGGTAAAAAAATTGCTTTCATTCGAATTTACGAATGAAAATTATCAACAAATTTAACAAAATGTCTAATTTTTACTATTTAGCGAGAAAAAGAGTATAAATTATTTAAAATAATGTGATTTTTTTCAGATTTTCTCCATATACCCAATTACTTTTGTGAAACATCTTTCGCACTCTGTCACATAATGTGTTTTAAAAATTAAATTTGTAAGAATTCTGTTTAAAATTTAAATATGTTAATAAGAAAAGAAACTCGAAATATCGAAAAGTTACGACGCCTTTTCCAAGTGCGCGAATGTTTCTGGAAGGAATTGTATAGGCCATGAAACTCAGGAATTGTGCCATCGCAACCATGACAACCACTCGCTTTATATTAGATTGTATTGGAATTATAATGAAACAGAGAAACCTAGGACGTTTATATTCAAATAAAATCTACAAAGCTCTTTATTGATGCGTCATTCCAAGAAAAGTATTCAACAACAATGCATAGTATATGAGATTTCGCGACGAGTAGGCATCTTAGTGAATATTTTATTATCTACTAGCTGCCAACGGCGACCAGCTGGTTCGCCAAACTTGTATTAATAGTAAAAAGGCAATTAAGTCTGACATTTTAAACATTTTGATTTTTGTAAGCTGAAAGCAATAATTGCAATAAAAACAAAGAAATGAATTTTAAAAACACAAACAGTGAACAGGTTAATTAGTATAACTGAATTTAAATTCTTTATGCACAAAACAAAAATGTACAGGATGTTTTTGCATGTAATGAAATTTGAGTTAATCCCTTATATTTAACTGTTAAAAAATGATAAGTGAAAAGATTCTCTAAAAAATGAAAAAGATTTTAATAAGTAATGAAAAAATTGAAGTACAATAATTAAATTTCTCAGCTATAAGTAATTTGCATATTAAAACTAATTAAAACTCAAAATAACTAAATAAAGTTTTTTCTGTAAAAAAAGAGAGTTGACTGCATTTTATGAAACGCAAAACTAAATTCGTGATAACCATTTAGATCTAGTCAATTTAAATTTAAAAAATTATGGAATTGAAATCTTGAATAATAATTCTGTGTATAACAATTGAATATCTATTAACTATAAAAACACAAATTTCCAAATAATAGCTAATAATAGCAAATCATAAAAAAAGAACTAAAAGAGGCATACGTTTGGATAATAGTTATTCTCTGCGGAGCAAAGTAAAATATAAAAAGCATTTCCAGTGGATAGAAAAATTGTGTAAAATTTGAGAAACATTTAGATGAGGAGAGAATTTTAAAACTCAAAAGAGATGTTTAAAAATCACTGAGAAAATAGTATTAAATAAAATAAGCAAAAGTTAAAGGAGAGTATTGGAAGAATTAAAATCTAATGTTTCCTTTTAGGTATGCAAAAAAGAGGGGGAAAGATGACAAATCATTTGTTGATATTGACGAAGGCAAAACTCAGACGGAATTCGAACTCGGGGTGAACAGGTGGGAGGAACATGTCTTACCAACTGCGCTATCGGGATCGTGTCAGGGAACGTTTGAAGAAGTTGTTATGGAGTATAGGGGGAAAAAGAGGGCAAGAATGCTGAAGAAAGAGGAATTATTTACATAAAATTGATCTGGAGCGCCTACGATTTACAAGAAGTTATTTTTAATATCAGGGAGATTTTCAGAGAATTTTTTTGGCTAATTTTAGAATAAACACTTTATGGCTAGTGAGCTTAAAAGCATTTCTCAGACCATTGTTAAAAATGTGGAAAGCTTCACGATTTTGCGTGTCATCCTTGTTCAGGGGCCATGCTAATCTTCTCTGTATCTTTCCAATTTTAGTATATGTGAAGGAGGGCGGGGCGTAGCATGACGTTGACAAACAGCTACTACGCCCCCCTCCTCTACGTTAATCTCTACTCTCGTACAGGTGACCGTAAAATTCTGATGAATTTAAAAATTTGTAAAAAATAGATAAAATTTTGTACAATAATAAAACTGGTATCATTGGAAAGATAATGTTCTGCTCTTTAAACTGACATTAAAATTGTTTTCCTCCATCAATCCATTCAGAAGTTAATGGCAAAAAACGGCGAAATTTTGTTTTTTATTTAAATTTGAATTAGATTTTTTAAAAGACGGCTCCGAGGTGCACATCTTCAGCATCCAAAGTATATCTATGCAAAATTTAGTAGCTCTACGTTCTACGGTCTGTTCTGTAGAGCGCCAACAGACACACAGACTTTCATCTTTATTAGTATTAGAGAAACCGTTGCAACACGCCCAATAAATTGGTATTTTATTTATCCCACACTGCATGATTTTTTATTTGTCCAAAAAAACAAATGCAGCAAAGCACCGTTTACACGTCTGTCAAGGGACTGACGTAAAACGACGTATAAATGAAAAGACGAAGAATCGAAATTTTACTAAACAGCTTTGATTATTACAAATTGAATGCTAGTAATGCGAATTCATTTATTAGTATTGATTTTAAAGTCTTTTAGATAATATAGTATGCATACTACATAGTTCTATGTTTTCGATTTTATGTAGTTTAGATATTACATAGAATCGAAAACAATAATTAAATTTTAACATTAAACATGTAACAGAAAAGTGAAAAAAAGATATCTTTATGGTATTTCTGGAGTGCAAACTATGCATTTTTTATTTCATGCGATTTATGCAAGTAGGCGTTTAATTCAAAAAAAAATAATTAACCTCTTCTTTCTCGGCGTTGCCTGTCATATGTTCGGCTCCTTTGTGCCCGTAAATTATTTAAATCCGTAATTAAATCAACGTAACAATTAATTTTAAATACTAAAATCACTTGGACACGCTTAAATGCCTCAAGTATCCTTTACCATCTTAAATAGATTGAAATAATAAAAATTATATCAAATGGGTGGTGGCATCTGATTAGGAGGTTAAATAAAAACGTAAGGTAAGGGATTAATTCAATCATTTCACTTTATTATATATATATATATATATATATATATATATATATCTTCCATTTTCGTTTGTTTTGTGCTTTTGGAGGGGATGACGGCAATTTTTTAACGGATTTCGTTTGTCGTCAGCTGAAAAGGGCACAAATTAATATCATGAGCGAGCTTCTCTTCCTGACGAGCGGCTCGCTTTGATATTTTTCATATTTTTTTTGGTTTTTTCTGGTTTTTGTCTATTTAGCCATTTTGTCCTTTTTTACTGTTTTTGAGTTTTTATCTTGTGTTTATATGTTGGTTTTGATATATATATATATATATATATATACTAATTCTGCCAAAAAGCAAATCATGCACTTAAGAAATAGCCTCAACATTAATAAAATTCCCCCCTCACTTTACGAACCTCTGATTAATGGATTTAAGATGTAAGTAAAGGATTGCTTATCAGAGAGATGCCGACGCGAAGTTTAATCTTCGTGGTAGGGTCACTCAAGTCGGTAATGTCTGATATTTTACCTCGAAAACGCATCTTTTAAACATTTTTCACTGGTCTCTCATTTTTTACTGATTTCTTCCACTATTTCTCTACGCTATCTTTCTATCGTTTTCGCTCTTCCATTTAATCTTCATCCTTCACAACTTACTACACTCCCCTGGCAACAGCCAAAGTTAAGCGCGAAAACTGACACTTGACACCCTGTTCACACCCCTTCAACGCCAGTCTGTAGCGTGACCCTCCGCTTACACTGCCACGTCAACATCCGTCCTTCTGGTACGTAAAATATTTTTTCTTACTTTTCTCTAATGTTATCACATCGTAATTCTGTTGTAATTATTCAAAACTCCTCTCTCTGTTTTTTTTCTGGTTAGTTTGGCATTAGGGATGAAAATCAGTGTTTTAGGCCTTGCGGCATTACTGATTGCAAGAAAATGTCAAACTTTTATATTTAGCAATTCACAATAATTTCATCCCCTGAAGAAACGTTATTGTGCTTTTATTGCGTTTTTTTTCATTTCACATTTTATACTCTTTCATTTTTCGATTTATATACTCTATCTACCATCAGCGCTTTTTGAACTTGCAGCTTTTAAGCGCATTCATTGTGTGTGATATATTTATATATTTTTCCATCTTTACTATTCGCATTTTTGTCTTTACTCGGATTTATTTATTCGTTTTTTCATATCCTTTCAGATTTTGATATGAATGTTTTGTTATTTATTTTATTGTTCTATTACGTTTTGCCTCTTTTATATATATATATATATATATATATATATATATATATATATATATATATATATATATATATATATATATTATTTTATATATTTCGGTTCCAAGAAAGAATGGCATTTGAGTTGTGATTCCAATTTGGGTTGTCCTTTCAAAGTAGTAGTGAATTATATTCAAACTATCTTTTGTATTTCATTTGTATGATTATTGATAAGGTAATTTTGACAAGAGATGAACTTATTTTTTTTAACTTAGATTTTAAGATGAACTTGACATTTTTAATATGTCTCTTGGTGCTTTTAAGTCGAAATGTTTGCATCTTTTAAATACATGATATGTTTTCCTTTGCCTTTCTACAACATTTTAGATTCTTATGTTATTTGATTTTCCGTGTTCTTATGTATTTGACCAGTTTTTCGGCGCCGTGTTTGATTTATTTTTATTTTAAGTGTTGCATTTTTTTTAATCTCAAGTGTGTATTTACGTTTTTAAACTTTTAAACTCCTGGTGTGTTTTTATTAGACTCGATGTTTGAGTGTTTTGACTTTTTGGCCCTTGCCTTATGGAAATGAACTTTAAATTTTTTAAAAAATACAGCTTTTGATGTCATAGTGTGTCTCAAAGTTTTGTGATTATATGTTTTCGTTTTTAATTATATATACGTTTGCATAAATTTTATGATTTTATGTATTCTCTGTGTTCTACTTTTTGGTTTCTAAGGCATATTTTTTTTATTTTTTACTTACTCATTGTGACTTTTGTTCTTTGTGTGTTTGTCAGCACTTTGTAAATGGAGTTTTCTCTGTTGTGCGTTTTTCTTTAAATAAATAAATAAATAAATATGATTTCAGTTTCGATTCAGACATCCACTGAATATCCGATCCGTCATCGCCCGTCTCCAGATTTCTACACGACACCGACTTAAATTTAGAAGATCTGCCCACTTCAATGGCCCTTGAAGCCTATTCAAGGAAAAAAGCGCGAACGTAGAAGTTCTAACACGTATTTCAGACGCTTTCAAGAAATTCGGTGGAGTATTTTTGCAGGTGTTAATGTTGTGTTATTTCATAGCTAGTGTAATTTTGAATTAAAAATTGAATGCGGTTCAAAGATTTTATTAAGTGATATGTTTCAAATATAAACCATTTTACAAGGTGTCCGAGAATTGTGGGATACATTTCAAAAATTAATAAAAAAACATTTAAAAAAATTAATTAAAATTTTTTCAGATTGGTAACGCAGCGTTACGGCGTTCTAAATTTGAAACAGCGAGAGAATTCCGTACGCAATGGCTACCGATCAGCAAAAGCCTATGCGCGTTTTCTGGTTTCTTTTTCCAGTTTTTCTTGAATATCTCGAAAAATATCCATTTCTCACACTATATGTGAAATGACAAATTACAGAGCGTAAAATTCCTTACAAATACGTGCTTTTATTTTTCTTCTAGCTTTAATAGTTTCGTAGATAATGGCTCTCAAAAATGGGAGATTTACAATAATTTACGGTCGCCTATACCACCGTAATGGTACGCTTCTTATCTGAAAAAAAATTTAAATGCGCTCTCACTAAAAAAAAAAATGGTAAACCTGGAGTTTACGGTGCGTACTATTTTCTCGCCAATCTTCTTTGGCGCAAATTTATTTAGCCGTCGCCAAACACTGCTTAGGTTGCGCAGTGAGTTTCTTATAGGTCTCCTGCGCATTCGATGTCTACGACATCTCAATACGAGAGATTGAGCACGCAATGCCTTCTGCATTGCAAGTGTGCACCGGGCAAATTTTTTTAACTTAAAAAAAAACATCAGCGGCTTCGTTTTCTGCAAAGCGGGCCCCTCGTAGCTTCGCTTTTTCATTGAGAAACGAAACACACAGGGAAAGCACGAAAACAGGAAAAACACGACGTCTGAAGACGATGAAACGTAGCAAGGGAACCATTGTTTCCAGAAAAAACATTCCTTGTTCGATATTTGGAAGACATAACCAGCAACACAGAGAAAGGGAATCAGCAAATTAAATGAACGAAAATCTTCCGAAGAGAAGAGAATGGTTATTGAAAAAATCGTTTGGTAAATGATCAAAAATTCCAAACGAAGTGTTATTCAAATACCAATCAAATAGAAGAGAGCAGACAGTGAACCAATGGAAATGAGGTGAAATTAAGGGCATGCGCCGTAGACCGGTAAACAAATCACTGTCCGCGCATGCGCAAACGATGCCGAAACAATTTTCAACTCCCATCCAAAACAAATGTTCTGGCACTCTCTCTCTCTTGGCGACCAATTGGCGAGCTTAATAGAAACGAAGTGTGTACGCACCCTAAACTCCAGGTTAACCGCCTAGAGCGCAGAAATGTGTAATGCGTAAATGTGTCTGCTTTATTTACTTTGACTCCGAAAGAATCTAAGCATTACTTACTTCTTTATTTTGTCAAGTTTTCTTTCCGTCGTCTCGATGTAACCATTCAGAGTTTCGACGATCACCTTCTGCGTGTCCAACAGCGTCTCCATTCCTGCCAGTGCGGAGTACAGTTCTCCGCTTACAGGCGGACAGACGAGGTGAAACACGATGAGCAACGTGGCAAGCTTCTTTGAGCTAAAACAAGAGAATGAAATCAGTTCGATAGCAACTTAAAATCCCTTCAATCTTTTTACCTTCTCGTATACGAAGTATACAAAGAGAAAGTATTGTAATCGTCAAAAAGTTCGAACTCGAGATTTTGACGAATCTCCACGTTTTAGACCTCCCTGAGTCCGAAAAACACAATTTTGGAATTATGTCTGTCGGTGTGTCTGTCTGTCTGTGAACACGATAACTCGAAAACTATTAGAGTTACTGGGATGAAATTTGGCATGTGATCTTGAGACATAATTTGTAGGTTTCTGTCAAATTTTGGACAAAATGCGTCTATGGGAAGTCTGTCTGTCTCTCTGTTCGCGTTTATGTGCACACTATAACTCAAAAACTTGAATAGCTAGATAGATACAATTTAATACACAGTTTTATCTTCAGGAATGTAGGTCCATATAAAAGTGTGGGCAAAATCCGTCGAAGGGTTGATGGTCTGTCGGACTGTATAATCGCATACTTATAAAAATTATATTTCATAAACCCTTTTGCTTATATAAATACAAATTGGTATGACGGTTGTTAACATTAATTATAGATCAGTGCCCAAATTTCGTTTCAATCAGTTAAAAAAAGCGTTCAAATTGTATATTCAATATTTTTACTTGCGTACTGGAAGTAATCTCTGCGCATGCGCAAGCTATTCAGCGATAGCGAACGAGGTCTTTTTCTCCTGTTTTCTTTTCGCTCGCGCACTCCCTAGCATTAGCGGAGATTGCTAGAATGCAATAAAAAATAAATATTGCTAAGTTTTAATACATACGCATCTCTTTGAATTTCATTCTTCACCTAAATATTTTACAATCGATATAATCTACAATGAAAAACCTTCTGATAGTCATTGCATTCTGGGTTACAGTAGGTTCGAATTTTTTATCCTCGCAGGGGCAAGGTAAATGACAAATTTTCGAGAAGTATACAAGAAAGTTTAGGGGAGGCCACTCCCGCTGGTTTTAAAGCCCCGGGAATCCGAGCTAATTTGTGCTGACCTTTGATCGGATTCCGGGAAAAATTCGCTAAAATATTCTTAATATTTATTTATTTTAAAGAAAAGCACACTACAGAGAAAACTCCATTTAGAGAGTGCTGACAAACACACAAAGAACAAAAGTCACAATGAGTAAATAAAAAGAATATGCCTTAGAAAGCAAAAAGTAGAACACAGAGAATACATAAAATCATAAAACTTATGCAAATGTATATATAATTAAAAACGATAACACATAATCACAAAAGTTTAAGACATGCTACGACACCAAAAGCCGTATTTTCTAAAAAAATTTAAAGTTCATTTCCAAAGAGGCACACACTTGAGATTAAAAAAAAGCAACACTTAAGATAAAAATAAATCAAACACGGCGACAAAAAACTGGTCGAATACATAAGAACACGGAAAATAAAATAGCATAAAAATCTATAATTTTGTAAAAAGGCAAGACAAAACACATCATGCATTTAAAAGATGCAAACATTTCGATTTAAAAGCACCAAGAGACATATTAAAAATGTCAAGTTCATCAGAGAACGTGTTAAAAATTTTATAAAACCTATATAACCAGAACCTGTTAATATAATCAAATTTTGAATATAAATTTGGACAGGAACTCTGGTTTCTTACAAATCTGGAGGGCACAGCGGATACCAAATGCAGTAGAGTATTGACTCTGAGTACTCTGTGAAAGCGTACGGAAAGAGCACGCGGCGATTCGCACGGTACAGTGGCAAAAAAGTTGAGGGTAGAAAGAAGATATCTGAGTTAGTTTCTACACATTGAGGTGCTATATTCATTCTTAAAGTCCATTTCGAATACTTTTTTTAAGTTAGGAATAAATATTAGCTTTGTTTCTGATTCGTAATTGTTATTTTTCCGTCATTTCCCAGTAAAAGTTTTTTTAAAAATTAAAAAAAATGTTTGGATTACCCGAAATTTCGGATTCCTGGGTTTCTACCGCATTGAAATAGTGTCAATCTCAACACTTTGTGACAGGAATGAGTTACAAAACGATTCCGTTTTTTAAAGAAAATATTGCTCTTTATTATTTTCTCAAAAATCGTAATAAAGTGGTTTCATATTAGTGTTATACGCGCCAAATACGCCGCGTCAATTTAAATTTTCATATCCATCGTGCTTCCCGCAAGAAGAACCAGCAGAAGTGGTCTCCCCTAAACATTCTCGTACACTCCCCCAAATGGTGTCATTTCCCCTCCCCCCGCGCGGATAAAAAATGCAAACCTAAATGGCAACAGACATGGGGCGGCGGCGTTCTGTAACCCAGAATGTATCCACTAGTTTCCCTTAGCGCGCGCCAAGGTCACAAATATCGCCAAGTCGCAAAATGGCCTTGTGTCATAGTAAGAAAATTGCATATGCAATTTGAATTTATTTCCTGAAAAATCGTAATGAAGTGGTTTTATGTTAGTGTTATACGCGCCAAATACGCCACGTCAATTTAAATTTTTATATCCATCGTGCTTCCCGCAAGAAGAACCAGCAGAAGTGGTCTCCCCTAAACATTCTCGTACACTCCCCCAAATGGTGTCATTTCCCCTCCCCCCGCGCGGATAAAAAATGCAAACCTAAATGGCAACAGACATGGGGCGGCGGCGTTCTGTAACCCAGAATGTATCCACTAGTTTCCCTTAGCGCGCGCCAAGGTCACGAATACAGCCAAGCGCTCACCAAGACGCAAAATGGCCTTACGTCATAGTAAGAAAATTGAATATGCAATTTGAATTTATTTTTTGAAAAATCGTAATGAATTGGTTTCATGTTAGTGTTATACGCGCCAAATACACCGCGCCAATTTAAATTTTGAAATCCATCGTGCTTTCCTCAAGAAGAACCAACAGAAGTGGTCTCCCCTAAACATTCTCGTATACTCCCCCAAATGGTGTCATTTCCCCTCCCCCCGCGCGGATAAAAAATGCGAACCTTCTGTAACACAGAATGCTATGATTATCCACTAGTTTCCCTTAGAGAGCGCCAAGGTCACGAGTATCGCCAAGCGCTCGCCAAAACGCAAAATGGTCTTGTGTCATAGTAAGAAAATTGAATATGCAATTTAAATTTATTTTTTGAAAAATCGTAATGAATTGGTTTCATGTTAGTGTTATACGCGCCAAATACACCGCGTCAATTTAAATTTTGAAATCCATCGTGCTTCCCGCAAGAAAAACCAGCAGGAGTGGTCTCCCCTAAACATTCTCGTATACTCTCCAAAATGGTGTCATTTCCCCTCCCCCCGCGCGGATAAAAAATGCGAACCTTCTGTAACACAGAATGCTATGATTATCCACTAGTTTTCCTTAGAGAGCGCCAAGGTCGCGAATATCGCCAAGCGCTCGCCAAGTCGCGAAATGGCCTTGTGTCATAATAAGAAAATTGAATATACAATTTGAACGCCTTTTTTTTACCGATTGAAGCGAAAATTGGACGCAGATCTACAATTGAGGTTAGGAGACCACTTACCAAATTTCATTTATCTAAGCCATTGTGTTAAGGAGTTATCGTCATCATTAACCGCTTAACTTAACAGCCCGAGAATACTCGTGCATCGAATTATCGAAATTTTAGTCTTATAAACCAAAAGTGAATCATTAATTAGCTTTATAATTTGACACAAAAAATATGTAGGATCCATAAACATCTTAAGTATCCTATGCCTTCTTAGATGAATGAAAACGACAGCCCCTTTCCAAAACAGGAGGTGTCATCTTATTAGATAGCAAAGAAAACTATTCAGTTAAGTGGTTAATGAGTTGTGACATCGTTTCAATCTTTTTTTAAATATTGAAATAGTGTCAGTCTCATAACTTTGTGACAGGAATGAGTTACAAAACAATTCAATTTTAACCCTTAACTTTCTCCCGCCAATTCAAACAGCAAAATTTCTCGCGCAATGTATTTTGTACACCATATAATTCTAAATTTCTAGGTAAAAGGATTAATCTATAATATAAAAGCCGTGAGAAGGCCTCTAACGCTCAGGAATGTGGGCGTGGCTACGTTCCAAAACAGATTCAGACCAGCGGTAGTTTCACACCCGCAGCGCTTTCTTCGTTTCGCTCCCCCAGAAGGGCTTGGGGAACAGGGGACGGGTTTCTTAGCGAAGAGTGTAAACTGTCATTGCGGATTTTGAGAGGGGAAATGAATTTCCCTTATCTTTGAAAGGGAAACTCAGGCGTTCAAGTATCTTGAGGTTTCTCTATTCCAATAGTGCATCCGATACTTTCTTCCTTATACGTATTTAATTTTTGAATTGAATATTTAAGAGGAAAGTTGTTAACGTAAATGTTATAAAGATTTAGTGATTAGTTTTGATTTGACCGTTCTTACACTGAAAAAGGCTCCTTTTACTTAAAGATTTGCATTTATCAATTCATTATTTTCACTTTCTCGTATACGAAATATACAAAGACAAAGTATTGTAATCGTCAAAAAATTCGAACTCGAGATTTTGACGAATCTCCACGTTTTAGACCTCCCTGATTCCTGAAAACACAATTTTGGAATTATGTCTGAATGTGTGTCTGTGAACACGATAACTCGAAAACTATTAGAGCTACGGGGATGAAATTTGGTATGTGTTCTTTAAACAAAATTTGCAGGTTTCTGTCAAACTTTGGACAAAATCCGTCAACGGGAAGTCTGTCTGTTTGTATGTCCGCGGTCATGTGAGCAGTGTAACTCCAAAACTTGAATAGCTAGATGGATAAAATTTGGTACACGGTTGTATCGTCATGAATGTAGGTCCGTATAAAATTTTGGGCCAAATCCGTCAAAGGGTTGACTGTCTGTCGGTCTGTATAATTTACTTTTGAAAAGAATCCGCCATCTCCACGCGCATGCGTACTGGAAGCAACCTTCTGTGCACGCGAAAGCTACGGAGCGAATTACGTCAGTTTGTCCTTGAGCCGTCGAGAGCGGAAAATCGGTACTCATCTCTTTGAATTTGATTCTTTACCTAGGTATTCTTCAATCACTATAATGAAAAACCTTCTGATAGTCATTGGAATCTGCGTAACAGTAGGTTCGAATTTTTTTAGTCACGTGGGGGAAGGGGAAACGGCACCTTTTTGGGGAATTATAAGAGAAAGTTTAGGGGAGACCACTCCCTCTGTTTTTTGTTTTGTATTTGTTAATGCATTTTCTGTTATTGGATTTTGCAATATTTTTACTCTAACAAAATGTAAGTAATTGTTACAAATAAAGTTATCAACAAAACGAAAGTTAGTGTCAGGTTGATCAGCTGACACTAACTAACGTTGATTTCCATACTTTTTTTTATTTCTTACACACTCTAGCAATCTACATGATATTTTCTCCTACAACTTTCGTTAGTAAGTCTGTGGCAAATAAATCTGAGATATTGTTGGTAAGCAAAGAGTCCGTCTTGGACGGGCACAGTGATGCAAAATACCCAGGTATTTATTTTGAAGGGTAAATACCCTGGGTATTTACGCGGGTATTATTCTTCAATTAACCTTTTCCGGCGCAGTGGTTGCAAAAGAGGACACCACTTTAAAATTTTCTAAAGAAATCCATTTCCACTTTGAAACCTGAGGCCGCGGTGGCCTAGTGGTAAGGTCTCGACCTAGGGACCGGAGGGTCGCAGGTTCGAAACCCGATTCCACTGAAGATCCGCCGTGTATGGGGCCTGTTGCACGCTAAATCATACGTAGTGGCCAAACGTCCTCCCGTTGGTGTGGCGCGGAAGTTTGGAGAGGGGGGTGCCAGCTCAGGCGTCGTCCTCGTCATCTGACCGCGGTTCAAAATTACGAGGTCCGTCCCTAAATAGCCCTCGTGTTGCTTCAAAACGGGACGTTAATATAACCTAACCTAACCTAACCTAATCCACTTTGAAACCCGGAAAATTGCAGGAAAGGCAGCTGATAGTTCTCCTTTTAGAATGTAGATGGCAGCACAGTGAAATTTCGCTTTCATTTCCGAAAAATTATAGATTTAAAATGCCCAAATTTCTTGACTCAGAGACAGTAATTTTTTTTTGAGTTCTTGACCTTTACAATTTTAGCAAATTTACTCGACAATTTTCCTCCAATATTTTAGAAGTTTCATGATTTTGTGTAAAATTTAACATTTTTTGAGCTTATCAAGATGTCAAAAGGGGTCCTCATATTGAGGGTGTCCCCAAAGAGGGACAACGAAACGACCCCTCCACAGGAAGAGGTGTTTTTTTTGTAAATTCTATGTCTAAACAATAAACTAAGCCCATTCATGATGTTTTTCATCGTATTTTTAAAAAAATTGATGCCTTGTGCCGGAAAGGTTTAACTCTATTAATATAAAATACAGTCACCGCGGTGAAATATGATGTTTCTATATAATAAAAGGTGCGTTCGAAAAGTTCGGTGAATGGTCTCATAAAATAAAGGAAACAATGTATACAAACAAAATACCTTTACTGGCATTCGAAGTAATCACCATTAGCTACAATACACTTTTGACATCGGTTGTACAGCTGCTGGAAACTGTCAACAAACACTTCTTTCGGTATCGCTCGAAGCACCGTTGTCACACGTTGCTGGATCTGCACAATGTTGGAAAAGCGCAGATCTTTTTCTTACGCTTTTGCAAATGTTCGTGAATAATGTTGCTCACACTGTCTAGGCTTATCTTCAATTATTCTGCTATCTTTCTCAAAGACAGCCGCCGATCATCCGCAAGCATCCGTCGCACTCGTTCAATGTTGTCTGGAGTTGTGCTTGTTGGTGGTCGACCCGAACGCGGCTCATCTTTGACATCTTCCTCTCCGTCTCTAAAGCGTTTAAACCACTCAAAAACACACTTTTTACTCACTGCGTCCACACCGTACACTTTCACTAACATTTCGTGTGTCTCCGTCGCCGTTTTGCCTAATTTGAAGCAAAACTTGATGTTCACGCGTTGCTCCATTTCGCAGTGACGGGCCTTCTCACAATCCCTCTTTAAATTGGTCGTAGCGCGCACTTCCGCTTAACTGTCGTGATTTGGACGCTAGGGGGCACTAGTTGCTATGTCTCTCACTTCGTCAGCGTGAGCGCAGCATCCGAACCAGCGCTGTTATTTCAAATATGGGACCATTCACCAAACTTTTCGAACGCACCTTGTATAAATATGTAGCGAATATATACTGAGTATAAGGTAAGGTAAAAAAGAAAACCAGTAACATATGAGCCTTTTACAACCTTTTAAATTCTATAAAAACTAAAAAAATTATTCAGAAAAAACAAAAACGGAATACTATATCATGAATATTACATAAAATACGTGACCTAAATGTCAATTCTTTTTAATGAATAATAATGCATTTGCTGCTCTTTAAAAATGAGAGTTATTTTAACTAATTTTTTTTTAAATAAACAAAATGTTGAGTTTGGTTTTAAAATGATAAATAGCTGATAATAGAATCTAAAATTGAAAGATACAATTACTTAAAATTCTTTTTGGATTAATTAGTTAAATTACCAGATATTGCTGATGAAATGTTAGCAGTTCCAACAGTTTATAAAAGTTAATTATTCTGAAAGTATTATGCACTCATATTACTTTCAACAAAGGTAAGTGATCTTTGTAACAAGATTTCAGCAACAAGAAATGTGAATTTCTTGTTGTTGAAACTGTTGTATTATTTGGCGTTGTATTAAACACACACACAGTTTACTGGTTAGATGGGGTTCATCTTGGTCATGGACATCAATACTTAAATATTCTTGAAACTCCCAATTTCGCGTAGTTGTCATGGTTGGAATTTGATCAAAAGAAAATTCATTATCTATTTTATACCTTTCAAATTCTTTTTTTAAACCAACAGGACTTATATATTTTTTGTTTGTTTCTCCATTTTGCTTATATTGGCATGTTTGTACTCAACATTACAGTACTTACATTGGATATTTTTATCCTTCTTAACATTAAAAATTCCAAGCAGGTAATTTTTTCCCATTTTATTATTATTTTTACTTTTTAACGTAAAATCTACACTGATCTTAATATAATCGCTCACTAAATCAAAACAAAAATGGTTGACTTGCAGCATGGCAATATGAGTCAATTACGAACCACAAGATTCACTAGTGATGTTAAAAATTAGTATTCAATTAGTGTCATCGTTTTAAACCAGAAAAAGTAAATTACCCTCTGATCCCGAAAGTTTTAGAATACTTTATTCTGAATCCTGATAGCATTTGTTTTTTTTAATAATTTGGTCAAAACTTTAATTTAGAAATTTTATAAACTATGCATTATGTATATAAATTTTGTATGGTTGATTATGACATTCGTAAATACTTTTCGTTATACTTTTTTTTACAAAATCCCGAGTTATGGATTTTTTGTATATATATTTTAGGTAGATTCCTTATAGTAAATCTACCTATTGCAATGGTTCTCATGGCACGACTTTCGGAAAATTTCTGAAGATCTTCACCGATCATGACCCCTAGAACCCAAAACCACCCTTCGTTAAAAAGTTTATGTAAATAAATATATAAGTGTGTGTGTGTGTAACGCTTTTTCCCATGTTGTCTTGTGAACACGATAACTGGAGTAATTTTGATGTAAATTTAACCAGCGTGGGATGTGTTGTAAGGATAGTGAAAATCTCGGGCGAGTTCGTAGATGGGTTATCCAGCTCAAAGGGGGTGGAAATGGTGGGGGTGGAAATTTTCATTCTCTCATAATTCCTTTACAATTGAAAATAGAAAGAAAATTCAAATTAGGCGAATTATTGCCTTATCATAACGAACAATTCTTGCATTTAAACTTTTTCGATAGCTACAATTACTTAGAAGTTATGAGCTGAAAAGTGATTTTCCCACCCTTCCCCTCCTCTCCCCCAACTTAAAGTATGTTTTAACCTATGCATGTTACCCCTTGTTGGAAAACTCTCGTAATTTGCAGTCTCTTCCACCCGCTTTCATTCTTGCAGCTCTAATTCTTATGAGAATACAGGGCTGAATGTTCTTTTCCTTATTGTTAGTAGAGACGTATATATATAACGCTTTTGCACATGTTATCTTGTGAACACGATAACTAGAGTAATTTTGATTAGATTTTAACCGGCGAGGGATATGTTGCAAGTTCGGTGAAAATATCGACCGAGTTTGTAGATGGTCTAACCAGCTGTAAGGGGGTGGAAATGATGGAGGACTGAAAATTTCATTTTCCCATAATTCCTTTACGATTTAAGATAGAATGAAAACTCAAAATAGGCGAATTATTGCCTCTTTATCATAAACAACTTTTGTATTAAAACTTTTTTGATAGTTACAATTTTTTTAGAAGCTATGAGCTAAAATGCCACTTTCAATCCCCTCCCCATTTTATCATTTCCCCATAGCTCTGTTACGATTGAAGATAGAAATAAACTTTCAATAAGGGGAATTATCACCTTATCATCACAAACTACTTTTATATTGAAAGTTTTTTGACAGCAAGAATTACTTAGATGTTATGTGCTCCCATCAGCCGCATTCACTTCCACTTTTTGTACGGTAAACAAGCTGATATACCTGCTTTGGTCCGGATTAAAATGCTTTCATGTCTAATATTTTTAATGTAAAAACTACTATTGTAAGAAAATTATAATAATTCCTTTTCTGATCTGAAACGTTTTTAATTAAAATGAGAATATGAATTGAAACAAACGATTTTTAAAAACAGCTGTTTTCTCCATAAATTATTATTTGTTATATAGGTACTTCAAATTTCGTTGACAATTACTAAAGTAAAAGAAAGAAAGGTTTCAATGAATATTTTGAAACAATTAAATTAACTAGTTAATTATTCATGAATTTAAAGAATGAAAATCAATCAATCATTATTTGGTCCTGATATAAATTGTTAATCGTCTACTTTGAAAATTTTCTCTTAGCATTAGTTCAGAATTTTCTGAATGTATTCTGGCAACTATATATATTCGTATTATTCTTGTTCTTCAACAATAAAGAATATTGTTACGAATTCTGTATAAAATTAATTTTGAAAAAATATTAAAATGAGAGAAACAAATTGTATGGAAATGAAATGCTTGTCACTGAAATGCTAATTTTTAAAAAAAATTTAATAAGGTGCAAAAATAGTTTCGTGAGATAATGTTTTCTGAAGATATCGCTGAAAAACGCTTTGCTTAATTTTTAATTAACTGAAATTGTAAGTAACTCTTGGGCTTTGAAAAGTTAAGGTGAACTTTCTCTTGTCTTAAATAAAAAGTGTGCAAAGTCTGGTTGAAATCAGTCCAGTGGTTTAGGAGGAGATGTGGAGCATACATACAGACACAATAACTTTGTTTAAATTAAGATAATTATTAGATAATTACAAGATTAAGATTACTGGTATATATTATGAGCCATAAAAAAGGTTTTAGTGAAGATATCGTCATAATTAATTAAATATTTAATTTTATTTAAGTAAATAGTTAATTTTAATTAATAAAACAGTTAATTTTAATAGTTAATTTGATAATTAGTTAATTTGACAGATTACTTTAATTTCATATTTAACTAAACATGACTGCACCAAGTTTTGTTTAATAAATTTAATATAAAATATCCAAAAAAGCTAGATATATAAGAGTTCCCTTCATCCTTTTTTATATTGAAAAATATCTCATTAACTTTAAAATTGTTTTGGGGTTTTCTGCCTGAGTATTTGCTTTTAACTGTCAATGGAGATTTAAATTTCCTGTTCAAAATGGCTGCATTGATATCCTGTGCTTTAAACACACGTGCTAAATTTTCCACTCACGATGTTTAATAATTTTTATTCTCTTATATGTAAAGAATTTAGTGACTATTATCTTTGTAACCAGGGAGTTCTCTAAATGAGCACATTCTAGCAATGTTTAAATGTTTCATGTCATGTGATTTTACCATATGACAAAGTAATGTTCGCACAATTATATGGTAACCTAGATTAAATAAACTAATTTAGAGTCTTTCTTCATTCGTGCCAAGTGTCAATTTCTTGCTACTGTTTCATATAGGCTGGCTTAATGTTATCTAGGGGATATTTGCGCTGCTGCGATGTTTATTTCTTTATGATTCCTACGTGTTGAATGATTATGTGTTGGGATATAAAAATAATTGACCAATTTACTGACCAATAAATCTAGCATAACCATTTGGAATGAAAAATGGAATGATAAAACCTTGATATAGTAAAAAATTAAATGTCATGAAAACAGAATCACAGCGTAAATATTGCAATGTGTAGAAACAACAAAGTCATTGGCTATGTCTGTATTGATCAATATGTAATATTTCATTACTTCTGTAACATTAGCGTAAAGGAATCTACCTTTGCCTTCAAGCTTGCCGAAAAGGGATTTTTTTTTTCATTTTGAATCACAATTCGCAAATACTTTTTTTTTGCAAAATATCCAGTTTTTGAAATTTCATGTTTCATTTTGAATCACCATTCGGAAATGCTTTTCTGTTTTTGTTTTCGTTTTGTTGTTGTTGTTTTTTTTGCAAAATATCCAGTTTGGGGATATTTATAAATTTTATATGTTTAATTTTGAATCATCATTCACAAATACGGTTTTTCAAAATATTCAATTTATGAGTATTTATAAATTTAATGTTTAATTTTGAATTACCATTCTCAGATACTTTTTTTGCGAAATACACAGATTTTGGGTGTTAACAAATTTTATGTTTAACTTTGATTCACTATTAAGAAATAGTTTTTTTTTTTTGGCAAAATATCAAGTTTTCGGGAATTCATAAATTTTATATGTTTCATTGTAAATCCCCATTCAATTTTTTTTTCCACAAAATACCATTTTTTGGGTATTTACCCAGACCTTAGGTAAATTCCCGGGTGTGTACCCAAAAACTATTTACCTACGCACTGGGTATACTCATCCCACATCACAGGACGGGCATAAATCTTCTAGTGTTTTATAAGAATAAAAGAGAAGAATATAAGAAGTCAAATACAATAACCATGTGATACAATAAATAAAAAACACTGAAAATAGGCGTTTATGATAATATTACCTAATAATATAAATTTGTAAAATGCATATTGAAGATTTCCAGATTTATAAATTTATATACAATTATAATAAAATAACACAAGCAGGAGGCAATAGGCGGTCTGTCCGCGTTCATGTGAACACTATAACTCAAAAACTTGAATAGCTAGATTGATACAATTTGGTACACAGTTTTACCATCAGGAATGTAGGTTCGTTTCAAATTTTGAACCAAATCCGTCAAAGGGTTGACTGTCTGTCGGTCTGTATAATCGCATACTTGGAAAAATTATAACTCTTAAACACGTTAGCTTAGATAAATAAAATTTGGTCGTATGCTAACATTAATTATAGATCCGCGCACAATTTTCGCTTCAATCGGTCGAAAAAAAGGTGTTCAAATCGCATATTTGTCTTTTCTCATCACACAATGACGCGAGGCCGTTATTGAGTAATTGCGCGATTCCCTTGCGCTAATCCTTTCCACTTCTACCCACGCCTTTCGCCTCCAAGCTTCCGATTCCCGAGCTTTTCTCCTCCACTGCGTTAGGGACGCTTGTTCGTTTAACTGCCTTTTAGGTTACCTTTTCTCCACATGTGTTAGGGAGTATACGAGAAAGTTTAGGGGAGACCACTCCCGCTGGTCCAGAAAAGAAAAGGCTTTAGAATTCAAATCATAATTGCAATTCAGTTCTGAATAATGGGAAAATATATGTATTCGAAAATTTTTAATCAGTTTTAGAGATATTTAGATTCTTTCACTTCAGGTTTAAGTTCATGAAAGATAAAAAAAAATAAATTCTTTTTTTTAAAGGAAAATTAAATAATTGTTGTGGTACTTTTCAAAAAGTTGTAAAAGACATATAGACACATGCTGTAAATGTACTGGAAGCTATATATTCACAGCTAATATGATTCCAAAAGTTCATGAATTTAAACTTTCAATTCTAATATGTCCGTTAACATACAGGTGGTCATAAATTATTGGACCCATTTCAAAAATTAATAAAAAAAACTCTAATAATGTTACAAACTACAGAGTGGTCATAAATTATTGGACCCATTTCAAAAATTAATAAAAAAAACCTAATAATGTTACAAACTACAGGGCGGTCATAAATTACTGGACCCATTTCAAAAATTAATAAAAAAAAACCATACAATGTTACTTCAATCTACAAGGTGGTCGCAGTTTGAATTCCATTTCCAAAAAATTAATAAAAAAAACCTAATAATGTTGTTAGAAATATGGGGTCATAAATGTTATTGGACCCCATTTCAAAATTAATAAAACCTAATAATGTTGCTAAAATTGCTAAATATAAACATATCCATTTCAAAATTAATAAAAAAACCGTATAATCGTTTAAAACTATATAACAAGGTAAATTATTGAATCCATTTCCCCAAAAAATTAATATAAAAACCGTAATAATAAACTACATGGGGGGTCATAAATTATTGAACGGCCTAAAATTATCATGTCCATAATGTCAAGTTACAAACTGGCAGGGTGGTCAAGTAAATCATTGGACCCATCAAAATTCATTATAAAACGTAATAATGTTAAAACTATAGGGGGCTGCAAATTATTGGACCCATTCTCTTAAAAATTAATTGAAAACAATGTTATAAACTAGGTGGTCATAAATTATTGACCATTTCAAAAATTAATTGAAAACCTCATTACATAAATCCATAGGCGCAATGCAATTGAATCTATCAAAAAATTAATATAGTAATAATGTTACAAAACTACAGGGGGGTCAAAGTTGGACCCATTTTCAAAAATTAATATAAAAACCATTAATAAATAATGCAGTAAATTATTAATCTATTTCAAAATTAATATAAAAAAACCACATAACAATGCTAGAGTACAAATTAGTCATAAATTATTGGACCCATTTCAAAATTAATAAAAAATCCAATATACTGAACCGGCAGGCTTTTTTTAAATAAGAAAAGCAAATAAAAACGTTCTTTTCAGATAGTATGCGCCATTACGGCGTTCTAACAGCAGAGATTTACACAATACCGATCAGCAGAAAAGGTTTTCAATTTCTTGAATTTTCTTTATATCTCAAAAACTACTGCTGAATGAAAATTGATTCAGAAAATTAAAGAAAGTGAAATTCCCATAGATTTACTCTTCTTCTGATTGAATAATTTTCAGATAATAGCTCAAAATGGGAAATGTCCACACCCGACCACCGTAACGGCATGACTGAAAAATTTTAAAATGCGCTATCATTTTGAAAACTGTAGGTTGTAATAATATTAATTCTTAATGTAAGACTACGTCTCCCATTAGCCCCTAATTCTTGATTCACACGTCAAAATTAGAAAAAACGCTGTATGGGAGATCCTCTATATCTCGGTAACTACACAATTTTAAAAAACACAACAATGTCTTATTTTAGACAAGGGTAACAAATTAGAAATTACAAAATTAGAAAATCGGAACTGGGAAGCTCAGTGACTCACTTTTGAGTCGCAAAGTTGGGCAAAATATTGCAGAATTAAGAAGGACCTGTGATCCCGGTAACTACATGTTAAAAAAACTGTATTTGTTCATTTGAGATAAAGGTAACATAGTTATAAAAAAAAAGAGA
>BGPR01012200.1:0-45814 GCA_013235015.1 Araneus ventricosus
CTGCTTAATTTACGATGTTTTGTGTTCCCTGGCTCACTTCGTTTGAGAAGTCATGGAGAGACAGAGTAGCTGGTTGAGGTGTTGAACGAAGTTTCCGAATTTTTCATAATTATCCTATTTTTTTCCTAAAATGCATATCAGACAGAAATATTATATCGACGGATACCTTTATATATTTTCCTCATTGCAAAAGTATATGTTGCACGGGTATTTATTTGCAATTCAAGTCGAATCAATTTATGACCATTTTCTGAATTAGAGAGCAGAAAACTCTCAGACTTAGTGATCGGATGATGAATTTATCTCTTGATTCCCTTTTTCTATGACAACATTTCCTTTCAACCTAATTAATAGTGGTTTTTTTCCTGGCGGACTGCCACTTGCCGATAAGTCACCCAGTAAAAAAATCCATTCTATTTGTACAGAATCCTTTAGTCATTTGCTTTTTTAATACAACAGAAAGAAAGGTAGATGACTCAGACTTTTCCTACGTTTTTTGAAAAAACATTGCCTCGGAGACATTCCGAGAAAATGAAAACTTTTGTTCTTTTTTGTAATTTTTATACCTTTTTAATTGCTTATAGGCTATGGAATTTGAAATCAAGAAGATATAACGTGGCCCAATGAATAACTTCTAAGCCTTTAGAGATAGACATTTACTCACTGTTACAAAAGTTCTTTAAATGACGTAATAAATTATATTTTATGCTTTCTGAGTACATAAAAGTAGTGCTGAAAGAGTAACGAAGTCTAAACTTTTAGACAATTCCACGGTTGTATTAGCAATATTTAGCAAAATATTATTGTATACACTCACATTGTAAACACAGAAAGTTCCACTCCTCTGCGAATAAAACTATCTGAGCTATGATGCTTTAATATTGCTGTTTTTTGACGATTTTAGACATAACAACTGCCGCCTCCACGAAGATCCTCCAACCAAATCACAGAGCGTGCTCATCACGCCCGTTGTTTGGTTTCAAATTATTATATTCAAATCTCCATCACTCGGTAAGTTTTAGTATTAAAGAGTGGAACTCGTTTTTCAAAACTCTTTTGAATAAATTTTTAAGGACTATTAAAAAATAAGACTTCGAAATTTTTTTCGGCAGTTCTTTTATGGACTCAAAAAACATGAAATATAATCTTTACATCATTTAAAGCATTTTTTGAGCTGAAAAGTTTTGCTCATCTCTAACGGTTTATAAATAAGCCATTCGGTCATGTTTAGTGCGGACCCCGGTATATAAACTTGTATGGACAAGCGGCATTGTTTCATATTTGAAATCCGATTAAAATGAAACCATAAGTCAAATATAAATTGCGTAATGAAAATTCTGAAATATAATAACAGTTGTTTATATTTTTACACTAATCAGTGGCGGCTCTTGTGTCAGAGCGGCAGCATCCCCTAGATTTATTTCAAAAATTTATGCATTCGTTTTTGGTACCATTTTTCGCTATTTTTCTATGATTTCTTGATTCTCTATTTTCTATGTTTTTCTTGAATTCGATGAAATCATCGAATTCAAGAAAAACATATTTTCATATATGTAATAGAGCTACGAAAACACAATGCTACACATTTCTTGATATATTCCTGAATTAAGATGAGATTTGGATGATTTTATAGAATGCAAGATAGGCATAAATATGTAATAGACCTTGGGTATATATGGATAGAAATCTAAGACATAATGCTGAGCATGCCTTGAAATATCCTGAGTTATCATGCTTCATCTTTTTACTGAATAAAAGATATTTAAAGCAGTTTCTTCACACCTATAAAATTTTGACTGAAAAATAAACTCTCAAAATCTAAAATCCAAATATCGATATCATCGCCACTTTTTCGGCAACACAAAAAAAAAACAATTAAAGTGAAATTATAAAGGAGATAGATAAATTTAAAAAAATATAAGACAGGCTTCATCGAAATTCAACGGATCGACGGAACCCCATCGGAACAGAGAGATACATTAATTCCGTCACACCCCAATGTTCTCTGTGCCAGGATAGAGAAAAGGAAAATTCCCTGAATTCTCAAAGATCACAATCAATATATTTCTGAGCTGTAACATCTTTTATGTTGCACAACTAGTGGGGATAAGAGATGGGGGGTTGCAGAACATGCTGGAGTTTTATCTCCAAAACCGTGACTCTACCCTGGGGAACCTGAAGGTAAAAGCCAACGACATACGTTATTGATGATTTATGTTGCGGTAGGTAATGAATTTTGACATTTTCCTTCCTATTGTTTCAGTTTTGGTTTTGGTGCGGGATGAAGTTTCAATGGAAGATAGAAATACAAATAATTCGAAAATCGATATTGTGAGGGCTTCGAAAACAGAATAAGAATCCGGAATTGTAGAGTTAAAATTTAGGATAAGATATTAATCAATTACCTTACATTTTTCCTCGTTTAATTTCTCAACCATTAGCAACTCTTCCGAGGTAGAGGGACGTGAAAAATAATTTTGATTTTTTTCGGCTCATCCTTTTGTAGTAACCTTCTTCGTCGTAGATAGCGTCAGCTTTTATTCTTGAGAAGATAATATTTTAAACCCATTTTTTGGAATAGCAACAAATTTTTTCTTTATTGGTTTACTTTTTCTAATGCGTTTGTGTATATTTTGAAACCGAGATCTGATTTTTTTGCCCTGTTATATACATAAAAAATCTTATCTGAACTTAATCTTATACCAGCGCACACACTTTCTACCCTAGGAAGTCTTAGCGTTTTTGGGAAATAAATTGTTTGTTTTTGCATTTTTTCTATTCCATGCATATTTTTAATCTCTTTAGTCTAACCTTTTAAGAAGAAAATGAGCAAGCTAACAAGAAATGTAAAATGAAAAAATACTGTATCCTCCCTACTATGAAATTTACATTTTTATATCTTTTGAAATTTTTTTTTGTCTTTTACTCAGTTAAATGCAGTGTTTCCGCTATAAATTTTTCATCACTTTTTACGTATTCCGAGAAGTGTCTCATAAATAAATTTTTTATTAATTTAAGCAATCGATTGTTAGGTGTATTTGTTTTCCTATATATTTTTTGTTCAAATAAAAGATATCGATTGAACATACGATAAAGATATATGAAGCAAATAATTTTACTTGATCTTGGTCAAAATTTCTTAAATTCATATAAAATTCAAAAGTGACAGAGATAGACACTTTAAAAGCATTAAAAAGTATTCTAAACTTGCCTTTGTTGCAGTACTATTTTATAATTAATTAGGGATTTGCGTTCCTATTCCCAAAATTCTGAAAACTAAAGTTTATTAAATTCCGCCTTATTTTCAAAAAAAATCTGAATACAAATGACACACACATATACATGTATACACACATATTTTAAACACTTTTATTAGCAAGTATCCAAAATGTTCTGTTTTTTATTATTCCTTATTTAAATACAATTTATACTTTTAATTTAGTTTTATTTATGGATCACAATTACAAAGTATCTAATTTTTTTGGGTTGCAACAGATTCAAATTAGAATTGCTAAATTAGCATTACTATTCTTTTCGTAGGATATGATTAATATCTAGTAATTACTCAACTTTCTTTCTTTACTATTAATTCGGTATGATGAGAAAAGTTTATTTTATGTAGTCATTAGCAATTCACTCAATTCTCCGAGTATTACGTTAGATCTTAAAATATGCATATTGTTTCGGCAAGTTGTAGAATTTGGTGGCATTTCTGACGACAAAATATTTGTTAGGAAAGCGCGATGTGTAGAGGCTCGGCAAAGCTTGGTTCTTGAGATTCGAGAAATTTTCTAGAATGTTCTATCTCTTACATCGTCAGACTATAAAAGTCGGACAACTGCTCTGAAATTAAGTTTTAGAGTTGGTCGGGATATGAACGTGGTGAAGCCTAGTGAACTCTGCAATCTTGTGTATAGTTGATGCCACATTGTGATTGTGTAATATAAGCATACTTCTTCACACATTGGAATTTGTGACTTTTTGCTTTAAAAATTGTCTGTAAATTAAATTATTATAATGCAAGAAATCTGTGCCAACATTTGCGCCTCTTTTTCGAAGAGAATAACGTTACACAGCGTAAGAATATCAACAGGTATTGGAGAAGAGAAACGCGTGTTGATTCATGAAATGTGAAGAATTTCTATGAGATCTATAGATAATCAATACATTATCTAAAATCTTCACTATTAGAATAGGGGGTTTCTGATCCCGAAACATCCAAAGTATTTTTTTCTTTTTTTATTCTTGGTTATTTGTACTGTCACCTCTTTGGCACTTCCCAGCCCAAATTATTATTTGTTAGCAAAAAAAATTAAATGATTAGAAATTTATAAATAATAGGATTCTTTTATTGTGCAATATAATTAATTAAATAAGTAATAAATGCATATACTTAATGATATAATTTTTGCATTATTCGTTTGTTTCCCGATAATGTTACCATCTTGCAACATGTAAGTATATGTGCAGGTGAGGACATATATTAAATATTAAAATCGTAAATACTCCCGTGAAGACAAATGACATCAATAGGCGGGAAAGGGTTAATTGAATTCCAGGAGTAGTATAAACGTTCCAAAAATATAACTTTAGACTTGAATGAAAATTCAATATCTTGCAACCAATGCCTTCGATAAATTTAAAGATGTTTAAACAACTAAACTACAGAGCAAACATTCGAACGAACAAAAAAAAATTATCTGCTTCCTTTAACGTTTTCATCTAAGCCTTAAATATATCGAATAGAATCCCAAATCTGTATTTATGTCTTGCAACCAAAGCAGTTACTACAAAGAATTGAAAGAGAAGGATTGGATAAGGTTTCGTAAAATATCCAGCCGACCTCCAAAAACTGAACTCAGCACTTTTCGCGCTCAGTATACTTTATATACGTCTCAGAATGGGACAAAATCGAATTACATCCCCTATTCTGCCCTCTGTCTCTGCGAGAGTAAATCTTTCTTGGCTGTGATATAGAAAAAGGAGAAAGGGGCAGTATTTTTTAAATGAGTGTCCGTTTCCCTGGCAGTAGGCGTCGAAAGAATTTCCTTCTGTAGATGATTATTGATTGAACAAACTAAGATCCTTTATAGAGAGATTCGGAAGGATATATTGTGTTTCTGAGTCTTTTATTTTGACAGGTGTTGAAAAAGTCTGTAATTGCTTGTATGGTCTTTATATATATATTTGCTCTTATACTGCTCGAAAACAAATGTTAATGAAGGAGATGCGGGGCTATCAATTTATTTTATACTATGGCATGCGATTGCGCAATTTTTTTCTTAAAGAGCAGCCCCACTTATTTCAATTTTCACAATTTTACCGGCGTAAGAAAAAAAAAACTGTTTTTTTCCCAACCAGTAACATATATTTATTATTTTTTACACTTATAGATTGAACATGCGATGTTGATTGTAAAGTGACGAACTTTTATTTTTAATATATAAATATTCTCACTGCTTCCACACAAAATCTAACAGAGTTCATTAATTCTATAAAATTGATGAAGAGAAACATTATGGGACAACATTACTTTAATTTGACAAGAAACTTGATAAGAGATAGAAAAATAATTCTGGTAGAAAAGACTTGCACTTTCATTGGAAATTATTCTCAAATATCATCGAAAATATGCTAAGAAATTTAGATTTTAATAACATAGATCAGATTTTTCGAATTATAAATATATTGTTTTTTCATTAAATACAAGACATTATTGTTACGTTGACACGAAAGTCTTTTTCCTCTGATTCACTTAGAATGTTTTGTTATGGCGTGAATTGTTTTACTATGCAGTTATTATACAATAATTTGTATATTATACACAAGAATACGCATATTAAATATAAGAATATGTTTAAAAATTTGTTTTGAAGACTCAATTAATACATTTCAGTATTATATTAAGTTCCATCATCTCATTCTTAAAAAATTAAACATTTGCTATCATAGATACTTGTACCTCCAACTAATCCTACTATATTTTTTACACACCAAGCAAATAGCTAATTTTTGCAACATTTATTTTTTTAACACTGTACAAAATAAACAATTTACATCTTTATATACATGTCATACATAGATGAGCGTTTTCTATTCAATTAAAAATTTTGCAATTTTCACACCTTTTCCTACGTCTTTTTAATGCATAATTCATGATTTTTCCATAAGTCTTCCCACTCTCCCATAATACATTGATTTTTAATTTAACGTATGAATAAGGGGCTGAATAGTTCAGTTGTACCCCCGTCTCCGAGGCCAATTTGGCTTGGCGGTGAGCATGCTCATTACTTGGTTTATCGACATGCGACTTCACCCAGGTCACGCTTATCAACTACCTTCCTTTAAAAATATTCCTTTTAATATTGATAACAAATTCAGATCTAGACTTTGCGCTTTTAATGCCGTCTACTGAAGATTGGATATCTGTAAATATATGAATTTCACCATTAATTCTTAGAGCCCAACCAGCCGCAAAATCAATTGCAGCAGACTCGGTCTGGAAAATTGTGTTGCAAATGCCAATCGGAATAGATATTCTTCCGTTCATATGTATCAAAATCATTCAAAGAAAGCAAAAAACTAAGAAATGCTCTGAGATAATCGAATTAAACAAACAAGGAATCCATTCTAGTCCATTTTATCAAGGGCTGTCAGATATAATGGACTAGAATGGAATCCTTGTTTGTTTAATTCGATTATCTCAGAGTATTTCTTAGTTTTTTGCTTTCTTTGAATAATTTTGATGCATTGTTTTTTGTTTGCAGCCATAATTGCACGCTACTTAAACATTGTATAATTTTTATTGTCTATATTTTATGGTTTAAATTTTGTTGTGTTTGTTTCTGTTTAAAGTATAAGTTAAATTTATTTTTTAATTTATTCTAATTTTTCTAGTTAATTATTTCCAAAACTGCACACGGCAAATCGTGTCTTACTAGTGATCCATCCGTGTATCCGTGTACACATCATAAATATATTCGCCTTTTGTCTCGGTCAGCTCTATTAATTTGATTTCAAAGGAATTTCGGAAATATTAATACATTTTTCTAGTTTTTCAATATTGAGAATATCTTGAGCTTCTGTTGAGCGCATCACCCAGATCTGAAATTTTAAATAAAGAGCCTCAGCTACAATATGTAACGGGAAATACCAGTCAGGACATTGAGGACGTTGTTGAAAGTCGTTCGATAATACCTAATAAGTTTAATGAAAAAGAGTTGTTGAGTGAAGTGTAGACAATCTATTTGTGTCTTGCTCAGGGAGCTTCCCAAAACCTGGCACCGAGCATCAATGAATTTTTGATAAGTGCTGTGTACCAGTACCTAGCAAAGTTTTTGTCTACACTCCAATTACTCCTGATCATTTGGTTACAATTTTTTGTTAAAATCATTGCACGTGAATGTAAATTTTGAATGTGAATGTTGGGGATCTTTACCGCGGTTATCATCCCCGGGCCATAGGAGCACAATTCTCTGTAAGTCAGGGCCTGACACTTTTCTGGAGAAAGTCCCAGATTGATGGTTCTTAAATTTCCTCACAGAATAATTAAAAACTGAGTTCGTGTTATTCTCCAGAATTCTCCTGATTAACCCCAAGTGACCAGTACCAGGTCATCTGCAAATGCCAGTAAATATATATTTTGTCCTTCAAGTGATGAATCGCCGTTTATATAAAAATTCCAAATTGTTGGGGCTATTACAAACATCCATTGAATCCGTTTAAGAATAGTCTCTCTGGGATTTTCCCAATAGCTGGCAGCAAAGAGACCGGCCTGTGGGTGGAGCTTACTCCAGGATCCTTCCCAGCTATGTATCTTGTATGTAACACTAGGAGGTACAGCAGATTTCAGGTAAGAGATTTTCATTAAAAATCTGATGGCCAAATTAAATATCGGGAATGCGTGAGGCACTGTAAACAATACGGGAAGTATTCTTAAGCATCCCTTGAAAATGTGAATACATTATGAGATTACTAATTCTATCAATTTTAATAATCCAAATTTATTAAAATTTCCAATTTAATTAGAATATCAGACCAACAATTTCTGGTTAAAACATATTTTTAATTAAAGAAAAATTGCAATTCGGTATGTCGATAAAAGCTACTATTTTTTAATTTGATTGCTTAGTTATTCTTTCTAAATTAAAGTCACATTCAAAATTCATTGGTTATCATTAATATTTGACTTATGTTCGGCCCAAATCAATGTTCACTGGCATTTTTCTAAAGAGCTCATACTTCTCAGAATCACCTGTAACTCGATCTATCTACTGAAATGTCATCAAATTTGGCAGTGATATTAATGACGACAAGCGAAAAATAATTACGGAAAAAAATTAGTTCCGAATGTCATCGATAGGGAAAATGTGACGCTGTTATAGTCTACACAACTGAGAGTTAGACAAATGAATAAAAATAAGAAATTTAATTGCATCAACGCTTTAATGCACAAAATGAACTGCCCGAAAGGGTTACGAAAAGGATATGACACGAAAATTTTACAATAAAAAGTCTCAATTGGCGAAGGCATAGACCTCTTTCAATGTGACCGTACTCCTCTTGAACTACACATCGCATCCTCTACACTACATTCTTGATGGCCGAAAGTAATATTTCACCATTAATGCTCAAAACAACCCATGATATGTTGTTTCTTAAGGTCGTAAATGTCGGGACTCCAACAAGATAGACCTTTTCCTTGAAATAACCACACACGGAAAAAGTCACATGAAGTTAGTTCCGGGTAGAGTAGACATAGCGAATGTTATCTAAAGGATCAATGTGATATCCACAAGAAGGCTGATCATATTGAGAGAGTCTTTGTCCTATCCTAGGTAGTGCTTTTATTCAATAAAGTGCTATAGTGCACTGAAAGTAAATTCGAGATATTTAATTATAATTCCTTTAATACTGATAAAAGAAGACATTTAATGATAATATAGTCAGAACTGTTAAAACATTTATTAAATTTTAATTTTATTAATACTGATGAAAGCAAAAGTTTATATAAATAATTCAGATTGAAGAAAAAGAGAGAAAATATCATAGTTTCATGTTGATAGTTATTTTTACCTGTTAGGTTCCATCTAATCTTTTTTTTTCTTTTCGTGAAAGTTTTTTCAGCGATTCTACCAAACGGTTCCAGTTATGAAAATTTCAGGATAATTATTTGTTATTTGCTTAAAAGTTTTTAAAATTTTTAATTAATTAATTAATTAATTTTTTGCGTATTCAGGGAACTGTTCACACTGTCATGGTGAATACCAATATCATGATTTCAAAAATATAATTCTTCCGTCCTCACGTGCTTTTGCATTCGTTAAGGTTTTGATAGTAAAAATTGCTTTCTTGGGAAATAAGATTTATAAAAATTTATTTTCATTTGATTTTCACTGTATTGCGGAAATAATTTATCACACTGGCTTGTGCATACTTTGTAAAGTTTTTCCACCCGTTTGGAAATAAAATTTGTTCATAATTTTGGTTTGTCGTATTGTACATTGATTACAAATATAGTTTTGTAAGCTAGCGCACATTTTCATACAAAATTTCTTATCATGATTAAGATTAGGCAATAGTTACCAAGGTCTCCATCCTCATTTTCCTCGTCACCTACGTATCCATTATTGTGATTACAGTTCAGTCAAATACGAGTCCATCCTTATAAACCTCTTCCTCTGCATATCCATGCTGATGTTGCTGAAGCATCTTTTAAGTGTAGAAGAAAGGTATTTTAAATTCCCTGCCTTTGTTATCCTCTATCTTGTATATTTCATATTATTATTGTGATTCTGCCAAATTCACCATTCGGTTATAATTACACGTTAGTGTCAATTGTGATTCTACTCCATTCACCTGTGATTCCATCTTGATATGCCACTACATCCGCATCTGCACCCTTATATTGCTGAATCATCTCCTCAGTGTAGAAAAATAAATGGAAACTACTTAACCTACACCCTCATTTACTTCATAACTTTCATATCATGATTATGAGTAGACACTAGTTATGAAGGTCTCCATCCTCACGTTCTTGTTCACCTACGTCTACAAACAGATATCACTATACATCTCAGTATTGAAAACAGAAATTGCAGCTGCCTTTATCTGAGCTTGTCGATATATCTTACACCATTATTTTGATTATTCAGTAGTTGCCCAGGGATATAGTGGTAATACGGTTTACAGTTTTTTTTTATCTCTGGCTGTATCCTCATTTGGATATTATCCTTCCTCTCCAACCTCAATCTGATGAAACATCTCCTGAGAGTAGAAGAAAGGAGTTATTGTTGCTTTCTTCGTCCTTATGTTCTTCCTGAATTTGCATTAAAATTGTAAGTAGAAACTTGTGGACTGTTTCAGGGACACCAGCCATGTCTCCTACTTGAATATGCCAGCTATCTTTTTCTTACTTATTTTTACTTTATGTCACTTACGCGCCTTCTTAATTTCATGTGCTTTATGGTCAATGAAATTTTATTTTCTGTCGGTCAAATTAACAATAAAAAATATTAATATTATAGCTTTAAAGAAAAGTTCGCGAGTTCTTGCCTTCGGCATTCGGTTATAATTACACGTTTATAATGTGGGAACAAAAATAATTAGTTTATGTGTTGTAAATACAAGCGCGTGTGCTATTGTTATGGACCAGAAATTTTAAGAGTGAGGTGGCCGCTCAGGTTACCGTCAAAAATTTGAAGGTCCGTTCCAAATTAACACTTCTCTAGCTTCAAAACGGGACATTAATATAACATTATACAACACTACTTTAGCATAGTGTAACTAAAGGAACTGGGATGTTCTAGGCAATGAAAATCGTCGACAATTGAATTTGTTTCCTAGTAAATGTAATATTTGTTGTAAAATTGTGCATTTATTGTCAGAAAAAATTTCATTATACAGCAGGCTAAAAATATTTGTTTCATAAGTTTTTTTCTGAAATAGCAAATGGAAAACGTGTTACGATGTGATAATTGACAAGCTCATAAACACAAATCTGTGAAGTAAGAAGAAAGAATTCTGAATAAAATAGCTCCAGAATTAACGTAGCATGTGAGTAATTGTTCGATCATTACCGTGAATTTATTTTCATTTTATTATAAAATACAAATTTACAAAAGTAATTTATGTCATGTAGATAACTTGAAAATAATAAAATAGTTATTTATTTCATTATAAAGAAAAAAATTCCCATAAATATAAACTACTGCCCAGACATAAATAAAAATGGGTTTAACACATGAATAATGCTTGCAAATATTATTGCATAAAATTTCATATGAATATAATTAAAGAATTTTAAATATGCTTATCGAAATTGAATGATGACTTCTTTTGATTTTTAATCAAGATTTCTCTACATTTATCAATAGGTAAAAATACGGTGGGTTCGTCTGCTCAGGTATAGGACGTCTGAAGAAGCAATAACAATTTAAGCAAAATGAAATTGATTGCGAAAAAGTATTATTTAGTTTAAATGATGTCGCTCAGTTCTTTTTTAGGATATTACAAGAATCCTAAATATATAATGATAGTTGAAAGAAAATTCTGTAATATGAGCTTAAAAATACACTTTTTCACTCCCATCAGGAGTATTTACCTGAAAATCTTGATATGTTCAGTGATGAGCGCGGCGAGATATTTCATCAAGATTTAAATGCATATTGAAACGATAACGAGAACACAAGAATGTGAACATGATGTACAATAAATTTGACAATTTTTATAATCTAATTCCTTTTTAGATACATGTCTGAGTTTATTGTTATTATTATATTTTTCCAAGTATGTTTTGCAAGTGAATTTCATTAAAATATAGAGTGTTGTGTAAATTATTTATACGATTGAGTTTAAAAATGTCTCAAATTCAAAAATTTATTTTCACAATTGTGAAAAACACCTAACGTGATACTAAAAAATAGATATTATTTTTGAAATAGGCATGTCATATCATATAATATGCATAACTACTTACAAACACCAAACAAAAATTCAAGCCTTGTAAGTGTTATTCATCCAGATAAAACATAAATTTGATCAATTCCCATTTTTGCCACGAGCATGGATATAAAAACCCAAGCTTTAAATAAGACAGTTTATTAGCGATGGATCTTCCTGGGAGAAACGAAAATATAAAAATTTTATATATTACAAATTTGTATCAAAATAGTGGTACAACTTCTATACATTCACATCTGAATATTTGTTTTTTATGTTCTTTTATGTTTAAACTGTATCTTAAAAATGAATACAGATGTAAGCAAATGAACCGAAGGTAAATCTATTCAAGGTAATATTCTAAATTATATGGTAAAAAAATTGCCTTAGAAATGAGACGCATGATGGCGCTATATCTAGAAAAATTGCTCGCTTTTCAGTGGATGAATTGTGAAGCATTATATTACAGCTTCAATAATTTCAAAATGCGATTTTGTAGCAAAACAGATTAGAAAGAGAAATAGCAGGAATTTTCCAAAAAAATCATATTAACGTAACACAATAAATGAAGAGTTAGAAAAAATATCTTTTCAGTTTATTTTAATTTTTTTACACAGGGTGGACGAGCACTATATAATCAAGCACGAGAACGCGCATGGGGTGTCAGCACACTCTAGACAATTTAATGACGTAAATACCGCTTCATGGCGAAATATATTTTTACAGTCTTAACGGGTCATGAAATTCATATTAATTGCTTTAATTATTATGTAAAATATTTTTTAAAAATAATGATAAAAGAATTATTACCAAATAAATTAAAGGTATTATCTTTTTTCAGACGACTTGGAATCTTTGAAATTTTATATGGAAAATCTAGCGGTTTTTATTTTATCATGTGTTTATAACCAAACTTCTACAATAATGTTAATAAGAACACTGTCTTATAAAATTAATTTTGAAAATAATTAGAGTGAACAGGGATCAAAATCATTAGACCTTCGACTGCATGCAGTTCTATACCTAAAGCCACTATTGTGCTTTTGCAATCGACAGTGCGTTTTATAAGAGTTTTCACAATTCACGCATATAGTTTTGATATTTTTGTCCTTAACTTTTGGCACATGTAGCATCTGCTGTAGCATAATTTTTTTCCTCGTTTCTGGCTCATCAAGAAAGTTTTATACATGTACATCTGCTTGGTTGTGCCCTTATTTCCTGTGAGAATCTTAAAGTAAAAAGGCGAAATCTTTCAAGAAAAGTCTTCTACTTTTTAAAATTTTCAGTTGGGTTTTGCTCAATAAACACAAGATCCTTGAATTTCTTCCATCAAAAATTAAAATGTTAAAACATATATATTAATATAGGCAAACAGAGTTTGATATGTTGGCCACAGAACACGATTCCACCATTTCGTCGGCATCTGCTCTTCTTATTGTCGTGTTGTAGAATGTAATTACTTCGTTTTTTCATTTAAATCTTGATAATTTTTTGAGATGCTATGAGTCTCCGAAATCAAAAGGTATTTAACGCTTCTCATAAAATTGTTATTTTGATCATTTGTACCCTATTCTGTAGATACTGTTTTCCTTAGATTCACATGGATATCACTAAATGTGTCTTCATTATCTGAATACCGTACTTCTTCTTCGATACCCTTCATCCAACGATACCTTCTCTTACAACTTTTGAAGTTTTTAATTTCTTGATTACAAGCCATAAGAATAAAACACCGTCTACAAGTGCTGTAAAACGACATGATTTAATACACAAAAATAGTGACACGAAAGCGCTCGTGGGGTGTCAGCACAACCCAAATCGTTCTATAAAGCAGAGGAATGTTCGAAATTAGCCGTTTACTTGTGGGACGTATAGAAAATGAATTTGGAGGCAGATACTAATGGATCGAGCCACTTCAGTTTATGATGGACGACGACACATGAATTTTTTCAATCGTGGTGTCTAAACACCCTGCGCGCATTTTCTATGGTAAAATCTTACAAAGGGAGGGCACGACTTTGGAAATTCAGTTCTCTATGAGACTTGAAAGATTAAAAGTATATCTTTAGGGAGTCCATCGATTAAAATATTAAAGCTCAATGGCCAGTAAATTCGGAGAAAATAGCCCTCATACTTTCAACACAGTTTATAAATTTTAGGTACAAGTAGTTTGTCGACATTCATAAAGCACAAATTGGTTGGCCATTATATTTAGTTGATTATGTTAACGTCCCGTTTTGAAGCAACAGGAGGGCTATTTTAGGACGGACGTCGCACTTTTGAACCACGGTCAGATAATGAAGAGGACACCTGAGCTGTCACTCCCTCTCTAAACTTCCGCACCATACCAGCAGGAGGACGTTTGATCTCCTACGTCTGATATGCAACACGCCAACAACACAACGGGTCTTCAGTGGTATCGGGTTTCGAGTCTGGAACCCTCCGACTCCGAGACAACATAATATTTGTCATTTATTTAAATATTTGTAAAACGTTCATTGGTTTTTAGCTGTCCCAGCTAAACAAAATGTAATGTTAAGAAGGGTCTCATCGCCTATTTGCTAAGACTATTTTTATTCTTAAATTAAATTTGATACATAATAATTATAAAACAATTGAAATGTTTCACCGTTCAATGCGAGTCCCTAATTAAGAGGATACTGATTATGCCACCTTTGCACGGTTTAATTTCTGCGGCTATTTAAAATTTCATTGAGCAGGTGTTACTTATAATAATTTCAGTAAGAAATGTTTTTGGTAGAAAGTTATTCAATGTTTTGCCTAGCTTACAAATTAATTATAAGGTGAAATCTGTGCTAATGACAGGTGAACGGGGTTTCGAAACAAAAACAATCAGGCTTCGAGGTCGACACTTTTCCACTAGGCCACCGCTGCCTCTTGGTCAGTAAAGTACTCGTCTGCTAAAATTTTGGGTAGGGTTCAATCCCTAGTTCGATTTTATTTTTAAAAAAATTTTTTGAAAATAATATTTAATTAAATAAAATATTTATATACATCTTTAATTAAAATATTAATCACTTTCGAGCATTACATAATTTTGTATTCATATGATACATTCATTATAGTCATACTTTATTTTAAAGAAGTTAAATAATCATAAAAGCAACTTTAATGGTGTTAAATGATAAATAAAATTACTATTGGCATTATATATCCTTAAGGTATTTGAATGATTCCATTAAAGTTATTACAAAATTTCCGTTCTAGTCTCAGGGAACCGGTTTAGACCGGGAAAGCAAAAGCAGCCGTTAATCTTTTGAATACAGAGAGAGAAGGTCCAAAAATTGAGGTTTATTTCCAAATAGAACTTTAAAAGAAACGCACCCAATTTATTATTTGTGCAATACGTCAAAATATTTTTTTTATTTCCAATGTTTCTGTGAGAATTAATCATTTGCCTCTCATATAATTTCATCATAAGTATGACGGCGATCTTACGGGTACTAGCGGTATGGTCCATAAGTTTAGAGAGAGGGGTGCAAGCTCAAATGTCGTCCCTGAAGTTCAAGATTACGATGTCTTTCTTACAATAGAATTCGTGTTGCTTCAAAGCTGGACGTTGAAATACTTAAACTAAACTTTGAAATATAGTGATGAAATTCTAATATTTATATGGAAGAAAGTACTTGTTCTCGTCGATCGATATGAACCGAAATTTAATATAGATCAATAGTATTGATGTAAATACTACAATACAGTGCCTCGTTTCATTCAACTAGCTCATTGCGTTTCAAAGTATCTTGCCACATTCACAAGTGTACATACACAGTCTGCCCTTACAATTTGATATCTGTAAAAATGTTATTGTAGAGAACACATAACAAATTTTATTAACAATAATCGATGCGTTCTTGAGTTATAACTGTCAATCAGTCATGAACAAAGAGACCACCTAAGTAGGGATTGCAATCCGGTAATCCGGCGGATCCGGCATCATTAGACGTCTACCGGATCCGGCACCATTTTGCCGGATCCGATCACCGGATCCGGTAAATTAAAAAAAAAAATTCATGTAACCGATTTCTTGAAAAAATACTCGCGTTGTTGCAAGAGTAGGTACTTAAATGCGTTGTGTATACGAGTCGTTCGACGCTGAATCACCCGCTTCACATACAGACATTGTTATTGTTCAATTGATAGATGAATTATGTTTATGTTGCATTTACGTGTACGAGAATTATTTAAGTAGATAATTAGACTTAGAAATGAATTGAGTAACGATCCATATTTCTGATTTTTCTTTATAATGCGACTTTCTTCTTACATAGTGACCGGACTAACGTTTTAAATTGTAAGTATAAATCCTATTTGTATTGCATTGCAGGTACTAGTCTAAAAGTTCTAAAACAAACATGTTACTTTTGAAACCAATTCAAAATGAAAGCAGGAATATTAATATACTTACAGAATAAAAAAAAATATGATGATGATACAAGACGAACTGATGATACATTTACTATGCCGAAAAAAAAGTTGTAAGACTAGAAATGAAAAATATCTTAGAAAGAGTTGTTCAAAATGATAGCTTTAAAGAAAACGTAGATAATGCAGTTGAAAATAACTCAGATTCATCGTCATTGAAAACTGATTGGACATTACAGAAAGAATTACAGATGCAAATCCATCAAGATATGAAAACCTAGGGCATAAATACCAAAAAAAAAGAGAAAGATTATGAGAAAACATTAAGAAAGGAAATTACTGCATGTGAAAGTGAGAGAGTTCGAGGAAAATACTTGTATTCTATTCATGAGTATTTGTTGACAATAAAACCAACAAGTGTAGAAGCAGAAAGGGCCTTCTAGGCCGCTGGTTATATTTGTAGCTCTGTAAAAAGTCGATTGACAGATGACACAATTAACACTTTTTGTTTCCTACGATAACTTTTTCAAAACCAAAGTGAGTTTCTTTTAATTGTTTTACTTAAAATAATAATTTAAAGTAAGTATATTAAAAAATACGAAGAAGTTTTAAACTCGTTATTGTATAATTGTGCCATTGATTTAACAGATTCATGATGACTGTCATAATTATGAGAATGAGACTGCTTGGCGTGTTTAAAATACCTAATTATTGTGTTCTCAGTTGATAAGCTTGATTTAGTTAGATTTAATATAAGTTAGTTACATAATATAAGTTACATTACAAGTTATCATTGATGTCATTTGTGAAATCTAGTAAGTGAGACTGAACTTAACCGCCCGTCATTATCTAATTATTACGAAACTAATATAACAATTACAATTTAACTAGTTACACTGTACTAAGTTTTTATTGTTGATTCATACGGTAATATTGATTAATTATAACAGTGTAAATAAAGTTGATTTCATAAGAAATTAACGCTTTTTTTATAAACTTTGTAATATACTCACTTTATCATCTTTTAGGCAGTTGATTTTGGAATGAAAAGGCAAAATAGTTTTGATGTGTCCAATCCGGCCGGATCCGGTCGGATCGGTGGAAATCCGGCCGTATCCGACCGGATTGAAATTGGTGCCGGGTTGCAATCCCTACACCTAAGCTTTGAAATGTTGATATCTTGATTTCAAAACAAATTTGCGGTAGCGAAAAATTATAAATACTTGTCTGGCCAAGGTCAAATTTAGATCCGATGAGGTGTGCAGCTGAATTTTACGCATGCTTCATTACCCATTTTGGAAACATTTGAAAACTCTGAAATACAGAATTAAATAAATTATTATATATGCAAATGAACCTTATTAAAAATAATTATAATGATAATAAAATCATAAGAAGTAAATCAAAGATTACAGATTTCTCATATTAAACATTATGTCCAAGTGGCGATTAAAGGACTTGTCGATGAAATCTCTTTTCGGCAAAGTATTTATAAGCAAACTGGCATGAAACACGTAATTTTCTATTATGCAAAGTCCAACATCGACTAGCGTATTTCCCGCATTATTTATCGATAAAGCAAACTAAATGAAAACGATACACTTATAACTGGAAAATAACATATTTAAGTGACTTCCAAACATATTTTTAAGGGATGCAAAAAGCATCTAAAGCGATTTTGAAGATTAATCTGGCAAATAAAATGTCCATGAAACATATTTTATTTATAAAAAAAACATTTTTTAAACAAACACTTCTGTTAGTGAATTATTAATTTGATTTGAGTTGTTTTAATTATTTTATACTTTTCAGTTTTTATTTTATAACTAGCTTATATATCCGGCGTTGCCGTTCAAGTTTAAGTTCTTATAACACTTTAAACTTAAACAGTTTTTAACTGTAACTTCTTTCATTGATTTTCTTTGGCCCTCTCCTGTGTCTCTGACCCCTCTTCCAGCAGCTGAACTAACCTCTTATTTTGGCTCCGTACTTTGAACCATTTTACATGAGTCTGACACACCTTTGAATTCCATTCGAGGCTCGGTTGGTCTTTAATTACTTTACAAACTGACAGTGGCGTATGGAGTGTAAGTGGCCGTCTGGTCATACTATGATTTCCTCCCCCCGTTCACCGTAAGAGTCTTAACGTGCATAAGCGGCGGCCTAATCATGGTATATTTCGACTCCTTATTGTGTTTGAGTTTAAAAAGTGATGCACACATATTAATGTTTCGTCAACATGGTCAGTGGCTCAGCGTTGATGCGTAGCGCCTTTTACTATGATGTGTTTAGCTATTTCCTTGCTGCACTGAAATCGACAATTTACTGAGAGCAACCACTTTTATTCATGCTTCTCACAATTTGCAAGAATAGTTACTTAAATTTCTTTCAAAAAACTACTTACTTAATTTCTTACTTAAATTTCTTTCTCGTCTAGAAAACTGAATCTGGAAAATGTGATTACCTGCAGCTCTTTCAACAGTCGTCAAGTCACTGTATTTTCAAGGAGCTTAAATAAAGAACATTGAAATTCGGCTTAACTTTTGCCTTTTGGTGTTATGAAGGTTCAATCCTTCCCCATTTTAAGGACTTACTTTAAAAGTTTTGGTAAGAACAATTGAACTTGTAAATAGGAACGATAAGAAGATTTACTCCCTGAAGAAGTATTTTAACGAGCGAAACTTCTCACTAACTCTCACTTGTTTATGTTAAGACTTTTTTCCTTTGAATATTCGAATTCTATTTTTTTTTTAATTTTTGTGATTTTTATGTTTTCAGGGTCTTGCATCTTTAACTTTGGGACCGTTTGTGTAGAAACATTTTAAACCTTTTTGTAGAAAATATAAAAAGATTTTTTTTTTCTTTTGATTTGAGAACTAAAGTTTGATTCCCACTGAGAAGATTAATTCCTATAATTTGAAAAATAATACAAAAATAAGCATATAATGTTTTTAAATTCATACCACAGAAAATAATCATGTTCGACCGAATGTTTCGCTATGGGGAGGGGTTCAAATTCGTATTTAGTGTAGAAGAGAAACGAGTTCTGGCCTCGTTCCTTTTCTTCAGTAAATGCCATTACTCTGATAAGAAGCTAAGGAGTGTTTTGGTTATGACATAATAATCGTTGATTTTAGTATTGATTTTATGGAAAATGTTTCTTTTTCTTTCATTTACCTGAGAGATATGTTTTTCTACAAGATAATGTTAATGCTTTTGTTATTCATTATCTAGGGAAATGGAATAAATATAAAGATGGCATTCAATTTGAAATTTTCCGTAAATACTATGACCTCCACTGTGAGAGTTAAACGCTTTTTTAACCACATCATTCTATAGCACGTACCTTAAAAATAGCTCGGTCCAAAATTTCATTCCTTATCCTTGAACGGCATGGCCGCTAGGGACTATTGTATCGACAAAGTCTTCTAAAATAACCTTATAGATTCAGGTCACAGATTTTCAAATGCCAAAGGGGAAATACTCCTCAATGTTTAAAATATATTTGGAAGATTTTAAAAGCAGAACATATACATAATTAAAAAAACTCAATTTTGACCTTAAGAAGATTACAAAACCTATTTTCAAACAATTTTCCAATTTTATACAATTTCCTTATAAATTATTTTCTGTTTACATCTTTTTTTCATATAAATGAAGAAATTATAATTCGAAAAAGCATGCTTCCTGAAATGACACCAGAACGTTTCAGAATTGTACACTATCATCCCAGCTCAGGAAGTGATAAATCAACTTTATACTCTCTCCATCTCTGACATTTACGATGTCACACGATAACAGAACAAAATATTCCGAGCTAATAAAGCAATACCATATCTTGTTCTCCGACCGTTTTAAACTTTCGGTTTTTGAATTATTACACACAACTCACGATATCCAGCAGAGCATTTTGAGACATAAAATGCCCTGATAATAAAAGATTTTCTCTCTGGGAGATAGAGAAAGGAAAGAGACATTGTGCTCTGCTGTCACATTTGATAAGACTCGAAGAAAAATGATATCTTAAGGCCATAAAGGCTAGAGACAGCGCTTCAGCGGTTGGGGACTTCTGCTTCTAAAAGAATATATTTCCAGAAGTACTCGTGATTTACTCTGAGATCGCTTTCTATAGAAGTTATTTTGTCTGGAAATAAATCTGTTAATCCCTGTTTCCATCGCAAAGAAACACGTACGTGCGTGTGAGTTTATTTATTAATACAGATGAAAATACTTAAAATGAATTACTCAAACCGTGAAAAACTGTATCAAATTCGATATGAAGAGAAAAACATTTTTTTAAGTGCTTGAAAAAGTCTATTACACATTTATACTTCTATTGTGCATTTTAAACAATATCTTTGTAAAATTTTAAATTTATTAATATAAAGAATGAAATCACTTGACTATTTCTCCATCAGATTTCCTGTTTTAGAGGAAAATTTGAGGTTATATCTATTCGTAATTGAATAGTTAATTTACTGTATAATTAATAATTCGATTTCTAATATCAAAAAAACTTATATACTTCTTGAATAATACTGAATAGAAAATACTGAAATGCATAAGCTTTAAATATTTTACAATTATCATATTTAGTAGGAACGCCTACTTTTTCCTGCAACTTTTGATTATCATAATCCCGGTCCATATTCGACGACTCACCAATATCACCTCAACACAGTTTATTCCCGGATCTATCCCGTTTAAAAATATTTAGATGAAACCCTACGAACAGATTTTTATTACTAAGATAAGGTAACTTTATGAAATTGTAACTTCAGTGTTTAATTTCATTTTTGCTATTATATGCCAAATTATATGCATGAAGAATATTTAGTGATAAGTTTACGGAATGTATATTTATAGCTAGTACTCTCAAAGTTGTTAAAATAGTTTTCTGAAAGTCGATTAATAAAATGCTATTGAAGATTTTCCGATGTACAAACAGGAAAACTATCTAAGAAATGTGTTTATCGCAATCTTTCTCAGAATATATCCCCAATATTTTTAGGAATCTTTCCAAACAAATGAAATTTTTTGTTTGCTGTTTTTGTCTTAAAGTTGCAGAAGTGCATTTTTAATAATTTTATGGAATTACTTTTCCTTCGTACTTGAAGAACAACGCAAATTTCAAAGAGAGGAGATGAAAAAAACGATTTTCGTCCTAAAGAACTCTATTACTTCTTCCAGTAACATACACTTAATTGAATTTAGAATTTTAACCATTAAAAATTTTCGAGCTCGTGTCTCTTTTCCGATTTTATTCTTCCAGTGTTTTAAAAATATGATTTTGTTTCCATATCTCTAAGAAAAAATAGTCGGAAATGAGATTCGTTTATTTTTCCTTTTAAAGCCTTCAAGCGGACATTTATTCACAAAGAAACTTTCAAAATTGCAGCTTTTACTGCAATTCAAAATTCTTTCCCAAAATTATTTTTGTGCTTCATGCGAAATATATGAAAATTCTTTCGATGGCGTTTTCGCCTCTATTCCTGTGGAACTGGCTATAGTTATTCGTAATACAACCATCACGTCCACATCTCAACCCTCTCGGTCCAGGACGGTCTAGAAATTTCCCCTTAACAGCACCGAAGGCCAGTCTGAGGCGGTTGGTTTCTTTTGAGGGAAGGTGACGTTCTGAGAACGCTTAGGAGATAAGTGCAGTAAGGGGTCCAATTTTCCCTGCCCACCACAGTTCATTTCCGCGCTCCTTAAGGGGAGGTTATAGCAGGGGGCTGGGTGGTGGGATAAATGAACATGCAGGTTGGGAAAGTTCAATTTATGTCGCTTCCTCTCGAAAAGTCCCGGTTTTAAAGACGCTAAAAGAAAAAGTCGTCTCGGGATTAAATAGTTAATCATGTAAAAAAGCTGGAACAAGTCTTTAAATAAAAAAGAAACTGAATTAAAATTCAAAACCATCTTGAATAAAAGGCCGTTTCCTGTGCTTTAGGAAAATATATCGAGAAGGTAGCAAACATATATTAAGAGCTTTTGAAAAGAGTATATGGAAAGGGAAAACAGGTTCATCCCCCCGTTTGGAGGATTCGGATTTGAAAGATTCCGATGAATCAGGTATCGGAATAAATATTCTTCATTTGTAAACGTATTTTGCATATACCATATAATACCACTACACATTTATAAATATTATGGAAAATATGTTTTATTATCAATTGTTTTTGCTATCTTACCTTTATTTATAGTTTATTAATCAATAGTCCGATTATCGGTTAAAAAATGGAATATGGAAGGTGATCCGGAACTTCACTTACAAACTTCTAAGGATGATCATACAAGTCAAGAGAAATTACATTTGCAATAGAAGTTTCGGTCGAAAATTTTAACTGGCGACCGTCACAAGCGGGGGGGGGGGGGGCATTGCCAAAAGATTAAGTAAGGAAAAAGGGCATATGAAATAAAAAGGAATACAAAATCACAATATCAATAATCACAATGTTTGCATGATTAACAACTCGCGGAACGTGTATCGCTTCGGACGGCAAATCATTTTAATAACTTATGTTACTCCAAAAGTGTGTGTTTAATTTGGCATCCTACTTATTTTGTCTCTGTCTCGCTGCCTACCACTTTAATGTTGTGATTGATGCATCTGTGTTTTTGTGCTATTGTAAGTTTATATTCCATTAGACATGTGATTTATACTTTATCTGATAGGCTTATTTCTTTTACTTAATCTACTGCCAACGAGCCCCATGTAGCGGTTACCATTTGTGTTTGGATCCCTAAGTTCTATTGCAAATTCTATTTTCCTAGAAGTATCTCTGTGATGTTTCGGACCACTCTGTAGATAGAGACAGAAGTTGTATCTTTATCCGTGAACACTGAGATATATTTGTTTCTGTGATACCAATAGAATGTGTTCAAAAAGTCACACTTGCTCTATCCAGTGATTCTTGCCCTCGAGGAACGGGTGAGATACTAAACAAAAGTAACGAGTGAAAAAATGTCCCGATCAAAGGTTAGATGAAGGGAATCAATTTGTGTTCAACCACCGTGCTTATTAGTTAATGAAGCGCAAGGATAGTTTTATTTCCTTCCGCTATATGTGTCCTTCATCAAAACGGAAGCGACAGCAGTCTCGGAGAAAAAGAAAGATGCTTTCTTATTTAACAACTTGGAAATCCAATAAGTACTGTCTTATGGATGCACCAGACTAGAAGGAAGTAGTATTTCATCGGACTACTTTTAAATGCTTTCAATATCGACGTTCTTATAGTGATAGAGAATTAAGTGGAAAATGGATGCGAAAATAAGATAATGTCTAAAGTTACATTAACTAGAAATGTCTAAATCGTTTATAATACAGATGATTCAATCTGAATAATTAGCACATGTCATATATTTTGTAATAAATTAGTTAACCTCGCCAGCACAAGATGAATAGACTGATAACTTCATTAAAACTCCGAACATTTATTAAACTTTTGCTGTTAATCAAGTTCATAAAGTTGGTCGTAAAAATCACCTAAGTACAAGCTTTTGGATCGCGCTACCATTTAGAGGTCTATTCTGGTATCCCCGGTTGGGTTGGGAGAATTCACTTTTCCCGTTGTTAACGTGCGGAAAAAGTGACGTCTCCCAACCCAACTGGGGGTACCAGAATAGACCACTTACAATACCTTTGGTACATGCTCTATGGATCGCGAGAGAAAGAAATCCCTAAGGATCTTTTTTCTAAAACGGGAATTTCACTGAAGACGTAGGGAAGCATTCACCCGTTATCAAATCACTAAAATGTAATATTGTGATGCCTTTTAACCACTTATGGAGCTTAGCTATGAGTCCTGCTATCGCATATAGTCATTGCAATAGAACGGAGTTGTAAAACTACCTACCTGCTTGATGATTGGGGGATATTTTTTGCGGGACTGAAATGGCCTGTCATAAGAGATACATCATATATTTCACAACTCTATGCAAGAGAAAAAATTTGCAAGTGCAAATTCGACCTTTTATCTATACGTCCTGAAAGAAAAAGTTTAGTTAGAGTAATTATTTTATTTGAAATAATTCTTCATTGTGCCTGTTATAAAAAGTATGTATCGTCTTTAAATCAGAATCCTTATTTGAAGAATCTGTCCTCTCGTAATACAATATTAGTTTTACAATCACCTAAGTATAGCGTATAAAGTATTTTTCGAATCAATTTTACTTCCAAGCAATAATTTCTACAGCAAACTCACGCGTTTCTTCTGACTGATTAAGAGCATCAGAAATATTCATTAATGAATTTCTTCAGAAAATAAGACATAAATTTTGATTTAAAAAACGTGAATTATAAACGAAAAACAAATTATATTTATACCTTCCTTAGCGCATTTTGCTCACAGGCAAAAATTGTCCTTATTCAAAAAAAACCTTCTTTACCTTTTACCTTCAGAATAATAAATAAACATTTTTCCCTTTGAGAGCTCACAACAATCTTCTTCCGAATCATTCATTCATTTCTGAATCAGAATGCATTTCAATTCATTAATGCAAGTAAAAGAGAAAAATTCTGGCTCATAATGGATCTAAATTAATGTTATTCAAGTGCACAATTGATTCATTTAATATTCAAATGTGGTGAAAAAATGAGCCTTTTGCTTATTTTGTTCATGAATTAAATCGACCTGTTGCGAAAAAAACGGCACTTCAGTTGGCTTCAAAATAATAAATAAATATTAGATTTTCCTTGAGAGCTTCGAACAAATACCTACTGAATCATTCATTTATAACTGATTCTGAATACATTGGATTATTCAATTCAAGCAAAACAGAAAGAAGGTGGCACTTAATGCAGCAAAATAAATATTAATCCATTGCGCAAGGGATTCATTTCATGTGCAAATCCAGAAAAAAGCGAGTATTTATAACTATTGATTTCGGAAGAATATAATCTTTGTGCATTTCTTTGAAAATGAAAAATTTCTTTTAATTCATTTGTTGTGATAAACTGAGCCGTCTCTAATTATATTTCTATGAGCTAAAAAAGAGTTTTGAAGAAATTCTCACTCTTAATTCATTGATCTCGGTTGAGTTCAATTAATATAAAATTCCTATGAGATTATTCGACCAGTCACGAAATATGGTTATGTAGGTGAAAACACAACCATTTCACACTTAGATTATTACCGACTTAATACATCTGTTACGTCAACATGCGCCACCTATCGGCAACTCCCTAATCATTGTTTGACTCGGAAAACAGTACAGCTCGGATGTATCGTCTTGAACTTTTAATACTCCAATGAAAATAGTTTTAATTTTTTTTCTGCTCTTTGTTAATTTTCATGTTCGTAAATGGTGTTTAGTTAGTTTAGTAAAGAACTTTAAACTTAATTATTGTTTCTCTCTACTTAATTAATGTGTGCACACGTTGCAAATCAATTTAATTTGATTTTCAAGAAATTAATCTAATCCAATCACCAAATCTTGCTGACTCCAATATTTCAAATACTACTGAGTCGACGTGAACTTAGCGTTGCAACTATTTTTTGCTGAAATTGTATAATAGACCACCCCCTTTTGGCTACTATCCCCGTGGAGTGAAATGTTTTTATTCATTGCCATACGTTGCATAAATAAAAAAATTATAGAAGAAATTCATTTCAGTAAGTATTTTTGGATAAATTGACAACGTAGAAGGGGTTAAAGTATCATTTTTAGCACACATGATCAGACAAAAGATTTTAAAGTTGTTAAGATGTTAAAAGTAAAGATGTTAAAAGATAACTTTTCAAATTTTAACTTAAAATTATTCTATAAGTTTAATCATTTTTCTTTAGGTAATTTTTTGGCTTTCTGTAGTATAATTGTTAAACTAAATTGGCGGAATGATTTTCCTCCATCTCATCTTGGATCTAAAAATAGTTCATCCTGTACCTCTTTTTAACATGAGGTGTATTTTGATACATGAAGGATTTCATAGAAGTCTCCGCTTTTAAATCATTTTACATATAAATATTATCCCAATGTTCGTAAATCTGGATAACGAACTTGATCTACATGATCTATCGTATAAGGCAAATTTTGCTTTGCAGTTTTTGTGTATATTTTACAGAGAGTTCAATTCAAATATACATTTTGAAAAATTAAAAGAAGTGCGCTGTTGCAGGGGATTACGGCTTACCACCACCCGTAAGTCTGTTATGTTGCTAACGTGAGTGACCTCGCTTGTTGATGAAACATTAAGTGAGTCGTCGTCGGATGCTGAGATTGAACCTAGTGTATTGTACAATTTGCATTACAGGTATGCAAGTTGTGAAAGTGTTCATAGTTATAGAAATTATTTAAATTTTTATTTGATTTATTCTTATTTATATATAATTGTAAGGATGTCTAAAATTCCGAAATTTGAACCAATCTAAAAATTAAATTATATATGTGAAGAAAGATCCGTGATTGATAAAGATTCACAATTTGAAATTGATGATGGATTGCATGGACTTTTCGAAAGTGACCTCGAAATCGATACCGATTTCGAAATGCGTATTAATAAATCAATATAAATATAATTCTATTTTTTTATTTATTAATATGCATTTTATTTTTATGTCAACACCTCTTTGTGTAGAGTTATTTTCATTCAAGAGCAAGAGTGCTAAAATACCCCTTTTGTATACAGAAAATCGCGATAGAAATAGTGCTAATGGTAGATCAGACATACAGAGAAGACCGATTTCTACAAAGGAACGTTTGATTTGATGAAGCCATATTCTGTAATAGAGGTTGTTCCAGTTCGGTGTAGTTTCACAAAGGAAGTTATATTTTCAAGGTGTTGTGTGATCATTTCACACAATTGACACCTGTTGGCGTTTGAAATCCTCAACCTGTGATAAGGTGGGAAACGACACTCCGGCATAAGTATTAGAATTTACATTCTAGTAAAATATTTTCTCTGTCTATATTTTAGGTTGTGTTCTTAGAGTTACTCCCTGTTAAATAGTCTTTTTTTAAATTTTTGCATTGTGATAGTGACCCTTCTATGACAATTGTATCTAAAACATTTCCAGACACAGACATAATACTCAGATTTCAATATGCATCTTTTTCTACTACTTTTTTGTGTATTCGAGAAAATCATAATTTTTCATACTGCAGAAAAATTTAAGACAGTTATTTTATTGAATTTGGAACACTTCTCTGAAAACAAAGGTTAGTAAAAATATAATTCTCCAACAATTTTCAAAAAAGAATATGCACTTAACATCACTATCATTGTTCTAGCACAATAGTGACAGAAGTTATATCAAAAATTAAAGGCCTTCAACAATCTTACGAAAAAGAAAACAGCTGTTGCTTTTGAAATGCTTCAACCTATTTCCCTTCAGATTACTGAATAAGTGTGTAGAAGAATTCAGGGCATGAAAAAATAAAGGCCTTTCCTCGTCTTTCACAACCATTAATCATAATTTTCCTCCTGAAAGTGTCAATTTACTTTATTATTTTCCAGAAACATCAAAGAATATTTTTGCGAATAAAGAGGAACTGAGCTCCTTCTACAATGGTGGTTAATTGGAAAATTTCAGAACTTCAGCACACTCTGAAAACTTTGGCAGGTTTTTAATATGCAATTTTGCCTAAAAGAGCTAAATAAAAATTTGTTGCCATAAATTTCCATTAAGTGAACGCTGTCTAATGGAAACAGTAAGCCTGGAGATAATAAATGTTTCGAATTTTCTTATTTCTTTTTTAGTTTACTTAGGAGAAAACAGTTTAAACATTAACGCACGTTAAACTTCTAGTGAAAGTTTTACCTATATTAACTTTAAAATTGTCTGTTTTAGTTTTGATTTTTTTATTATTCATTTAATCCAGATTTCGTTAAATCGAGTACGAAATTTTGTAAAACATAGGTTATTGCCTCTTAGAAAAAATGGTGGAAATGTGTCTTATTCATCTGAAATTTTCAAAAACACGTAATATCGTCACTCAGGATTCAAAGGGTAGTATATCTCAAAAATTATTATATTTTCTTCTAATATTGTTATGCACAGCATTCTCTGATTTGCGCTTGGTAGCTTAATTTTAATTTATTTATTTAAATCAAAAGCAACTGCAGAGCAAATTCCAGTTAAATATGCAGAAAAAGGCAAGATGCAATTACAAACAAGTTTCGAAATGCTGTATGTTTTTGAATCTCATTGTTGTTACTTTAAAATAGTTTTATTCTAGGTTCAGACTCAGAACTCTGTGAGGATACGCAGTTTTTTTTTTCTAAATTTGGATTAGTTTAGCTTAATGACCTGGTTTGAAGCAACGCGAGGGCTATTTTAAGACGGGTACGATACTGCTTCTCCAAAATTCCTCATTATACTAGAGTGAACGCATTTGAACCTCGTCAGTTCTATAGACACAACTCATCTTTACGCGGAATCAAGACTCGAACTTTTCACCCTCCGTTCCTAAACCGAGACTTCACACCGAGGCTATTTATTTAATGAGGGACTACGGATTGTTTTAAAAATGTGTTCTGTGAAATTTTTTAAATGATATTTTGGAAAATTCTTGTAACTCAAATACCATTTTTTCTTTAGTTAGATATTATTTCTGCAGTTTTCAAATGATGGTGAGCTCAACTGATGAAATGTATGAAAAAAGCAATAATTGTATTTAACATAAATTATAGAAATTGGTTTATGTTAGTCCCATATTATATCGTTTAGTAGGAAATCGCTTTTCAAAGATTTTTGATGTCGCTTTCATTCTTAAATAATGGCTATACGAAATTTAAAATTTCTTTCTAAAGTTGAGATAATTTAAAAACGTTGGGAAATCTTCGTATTTTCAGTGTCTTTATGTTATTCAGTGTCTTTATGTTATATATACGTTTGTAGCAGCACGTCTGTAGAGGCGAAAAATTTGAGGTAAATCATCTGTACCACCGTAAAATTATGTTTAAAATATGTCTTTTTACACCATCCTATCCCAAAAGAATATCTTATTTCATTGATCTCTTCAAACATTTGATGGAAAGAAAGCAATTGGCTTGTTGGTTTCTGCAGATGTAACTGGGAGTCGGTTTGATACCAAAATGCTCTCTCATATCAAACTCTAATAACATGTAAAGTATGCACTCATCGAACTTACAGTGAATTGTTGCTGAGTTGTCCTATAGAGGACGCTTTTATAAGTCTATGAGCAGAAAAAGGAAAAAAAATGAGAATGCATTTATGTCCCAAACACAGTTTCAGACTTGTAAGCGATTCATTTCATTTTGCTAATTTTATAGACATTTGGTTATTTCTATTTTATTATTATTTGGTTATGGTTAAAATAGACTTTCAAGAGTGACAGCTTTCATGCTGTCGTTTTAAATTTTGTATTTTTTACTAACACTTCTACTATTATTTTCATATATTTTTTTATATTTACTGTGCATTTATATGCCAAATAAAATCCATAATAAAAAGAAACATGTATCCCAAACATCTGCACTTCGATGCGTTGTTGGGTGAAAAATGCTACAAAATATTTATCTCTTTCTTCAGCAGTTTTGGAGATACTATTGTCCTTCTACTGAAAACAACATTATGTTGTCACGTGATAAAGTAAATTAAGACCACCCTTTAGGTCCTATCAGAACGAACACGATAGTAATTGATACAGAACTCAAGCTCGGCAGCTATATTAGGAAACAAATAAATTAGTAACACTTTTCTCTTTCTACAAACGCCTGCCAAGATTTTTTTCTTCCATTCCGAGCTAATTCCTAGCCGTTACCAGAAACCGCAGGTACCACAACATGGAAATGACCCAATGAAAATTGTTTCCAAACCGTAAAACCACTGGAGAATGAAGAAACAGCCCTGGAATTCAGCGCCATCTACACTAATGAACGACTTCTACTTCCTCTGCTTAGGGACAAGGGAAAAAAAATTCGTGAACCCCCTAATAGATTTCATCTTTCTTCTACGAGATCGGGTCATTAACTTTGCACTGCAAAGAGGAAAAAATCTTAAAATGTTTGCTGAAATGTTGTTTATCAGTGAAACAATCTAGTCCTAACATTTGCATATTTTTTAAACGTTGAAATAATAATACATTTCTAAAATAATAAAAGACTTTAAAATAATGAAAAATATATTTTGAAGATTGTTTTTATATTTTTTAGGCCGATTCATCCGCTCCATGTCAGGGACTCTTTTTCTTATTTCACCCTATATACTTATTTTACGAGACAGTAAAAAAAAAAAAACTTTGTTTTCAAAGGAAGAAAACAGAATTGTTGAAATATTTTTCTATCAGTTCGAATGTCTCGTGTTCTTGTTTATCAGATCTTAGATTCACGATATGCGTGTACTTCTAGGGTAAATATGCTAAAAAAGTTCCGAGTAGTTAATAGATTCGAGGTACAAATATCTTTATCAGTTTTGAAATAGTTACGTGATACAGATGATACAAATAAAAGAAGATCAAAATATATCGAACATATTGAATCTTTCTTGAAAATCATATTTTTCTTTAAGATTGACACAGATGCTCATTTAGTATATTGTTTTCCTCTACGTAAGTGTAATCGAAAAAAAACGGTGCTACTAAACGATTAGGATTTCCTTTATCTCATTAAATAATAATCTATCTTTTCTCATATGACCTCAGAGACTGTACTATCATGTCGATCATCCTATTGCGTATATAACCCATTATGCGTTGGATGGATTTATTTCTAATGAGGAAAGATAAAATAAAGAGCTTGGCTGGAGGATTAAATTCAGAATTGCACCATGGCGATCCTGCGCCCTTCAAAACCCCCACTACGTGCCACATTTTTATTAATTGTCCATCTCCTTTTTGATTCCCATCTTCCCAAGAAAATATTTCCCTCGTTCTCAATATGTTTATATTACAAAACCGAATAAACGCCAAACGATGCTAATTAAATTCAATTCTTGATCGTATAAAGACACTTGCATTGGATATTTGGACATTTTGGAGATCAACATATGTACGTACTTAATATATTAAGGATTTTATTATTCTTATATGCAAACTCTCTTAAAAAGTTTCGAATTTTTTAAACAATTCTTAGAATCTGTATGAGTTACATTGTTATACAAATGATCAATGCTTCAATATCTTTTGATCAGTTTTTGGAAGACAGGTGCAAAAACGGGCATATATTGCTGCCTTCAGCCACTATTTTATTTTCAAATCAAATGTAGTCTTAATATAGTTAAAATGAATCTCATCTAAATATATATTATCATTATTTTAAATTCTTAACCTATTTGAAACTTAACTTTTGAAAATATCTTAAAGCATATTCTGGTAAAATGAAATGGGCTGGTGTAAATCTCAGGTAAACGTGGAACGATCGAATTCACATCAGCATATAATTGAAAAATATATGACGATATTTACTATAATATGTTCTCTCAGTTCTGCTACGTACTTCAATTTTAATTCATTTCTAACGGACATTACCCATACAGTAAGAATAGAAATGTTGCCTCTGTCAACTGATTTCTGCAGATGTCGTATCACTCAACTGAAGAAACTTCCGCTCTCCTAACAGATATAACCTATATAATCGTCCATAATTGACGATTTTATTTCCATTACTATTGCATCGTTCTGTGCATGATGACTACAGTAATTACTAATGTTCGAGATGAAATTTTCAAACTTCAACTGCTCAACAGGTTGTTACATTTGTAGTAATTAAATTAACATATTTATAAAAATGGTGAAACTAAGATTTTGATACTTCCTTTTGATATTGAAATATTCGAATTTCATAAAGTTCACAAGTTTTGGATAACTTTTAATAATATAAACTCACTTTTGTGATGTAAAATTATAATTTCAACGATGTTTCTTTAAAATATTTTCAGAGATATTTTTCCAACATCGTCCAATGAGTGTTGCTCCAATCCTCAACCAGTTCTTTTTCTTTCGTTTCTCTATGGGAAACAGTAGGGACAAACTTTTCTGCTTTTAAACCATATTGAGCAGCTTCTTCCCTAATTTATTGTTTTCTTAGCCACAGACCCTTTCGAGGTGTGTCCCAAAGTTTTGAACCACGGAATATGATTGCAATAAAAGATTACTACACGTTACGAAGAAAACCTCAGATCCAATGCTCCAATTACATGGAAAGAAGAGTAGGCATTTTTCTGTTTTTTTGGCAGAATACCCTTTTTAAAAGGAGAATCAGTAATATTTTTTCCACGCGTAATATAGAGGCTCAGACATAATCTAAATACACTAATAAAGTAAAAACTATCAAAATCAAAGTAGAGACCATCAAACTTATTTAATACTTTGTATTACCCATCTCTTCTGCTGATTCAAAACACAAAAAGCAAGATGGTTTTTTTTCTAGTAAATGCTCAGATTTTTGGCTGGATAGGCATTTTATAACTCTAAATATTCTAACCTCACATGATTAGTTTAAATCCTAATTCAGATATTTTCCTCCAAAATCTAACAAATATTGATTGCTTACTAAAAGACAAGGCAGGTTTTAATCCTTCCATTAACTGTAACTTTTCTAACAAGTGTTCAGCTTAAATTTCACTAAGATACCACCTTACTTTTATATTTATTTCAATATGAAAGAAAGATTGTAGAAATCGTAATGATGCGTTCAATTGTCTTTTGTCTTTATCTGTGGACCTGCGCATTAGATGCAGTTAAGAAAAATGGTTTATTATAGCTTTCAGTGTTGCTCAAGTTTGTTCTTTAAAGTTAAATTTTCAATTATTTAGTTTAAAAAAACCGTCTCTAATTTTGTTTAGATTTTTTTCCTGTATCATCCATTGACGGGACTTGCTTTAACAGTGATAATTCCTAAATGCGATGTATAGACTCTTAACTAAACTGATGCTAACTTTGAGGTGTGAGAGAATTCGCCAAAACAAAGAACTTTCACAATACAGAGAGGTGTGATATTTCCATTCTTTTGCCACAAACTGACTTTCATTTCTCCTTTTCTATTTTTATTATAAGTGTTTAAAACAATTGTGATTTTTCTTAGACAAATAGATAAGATAATAGGGTTCTTTGTATAAAGAACCCTACTTAAAATTAAGCCAATTCAGTATGAAAGATGCAATACGAAGGCACTGAAATGAACATTTTGACGATGCTAAGAAACAAATTAAAATTTGATAATGAATGTCGCTAAAATTTCGCGAAATAATTTCAGATTAAAATTACGACCTTGAGATTTTGGATGAGAAACAAGAAAGTGGAGGAAAGTACTCATCCTTTCGAGTCACAAGAGCAAGCGAATTTTATACAGTTTTATACCGTAGGGCCGGTTTGGTCTGATGACAGACCCTTTGCTGAACGTGGTCAGAGTATTGGAAGTCCCATACCACATTTTCCCAAATATTGCAGGTGTTTGTGGATCTGGTACTCGTTAAATCCACCTTACTAGAACAAAAGTTTTCAACTGATGTGGCATCGAAGGTTGACAGTGTCGTCAGCAATATTAGAGCAACTTTAAATTTAAGAAGCTCGTCTCAAATTCGTTCCCCTCCTTGATGCTTCGAAATTGTGCGTTAATTTACCAGAAGTAAATTCAATCATAATATTCCACCTGTGGATTTATTTATTCCGGTATTCCCTGATTAGGAATAAACAAATTAGAAAAATAGTCAATACTTTTTACAAAGTGATTTGGAATTCAACAGATTTTCCAGCAAGAGAAAAGAAATGTAGTTGGCTTATAAAAAGTATCTGTACGAATGTTTTGTACAGACGTTAAAAACATTCTTTTTGCAGACGTTAAAGTTTTCTTCGACATTAGGTAGAGTTCAAACAATTTCGAAGCAACATCGAAACATTTTATTTTCTTCTGTTCATAGAGGTATAAAATAGATTTAGATATTTTCGGAGCAACCGAACCAAATGAAATGCTTTCTTCATGTAAATTAGATTGTCCATTTGAAAAAGAACATCTGTATCGATAAAATTAATTTAGCCCAGCTAAAAAAAATCTGCAGAAAAAAAAATTCTGCAGATTTTTTGAAGAAAGCTTCAATTAAATCTGCATAAAATCTGCAAAAAAATATTTTTATGTTTTCTTTAAATATCCTGTAGATTTTTTAAGACAGCAAAAAATCTGCATTTCGTCTTCAATTAAATTTGCAGTCATTAAACAGATTTTTACAACATCATTAACCTTGACCAATGATCTGTTGATTTTTTAAAGATTTAACTGCAATTTCATAATATCTGCATTTCGCTAAATACATATTTTGCACCATATTCTCTAATAGTGCAGCTTTGTTTTCCAAAGGATATAAAACACAATTAGAATGTATTTATCATTATTGTTTAATTTACAGCAAACAGGAGTCTCATCAATTCCTTTATGAATTAGTGATATCGACCATATACTTGTATAGAAAAGGAATGCTTGTTTCATCAGCAGAAAAAAATTCTGAATCGAAAATTGTCATAGGCACAAAATTTTTGAAACATGCCACAGAAAAAACAAATTTTAAATTAATCTTTAAAATAAAAATTTGAGATTTTACCATTTAAACTTTTCCTATATAATTTAATTAATTTCCAAATAGTTTTCCAAATGTCTTTCTGTCAAGCCATTTTCCTCCAAAAAGAAGGGAAAAGTGGAGCTTGCGCCCTTTGGATAGAGAGAAGGCTTATCAGGAAGATAAAAGGTGAAAAAGAATTTATTGAAACAGAGAATCTAAATTATTGAACAAAAATATTACTAATCTCATCTGTTACTCATCTCTAGGACTTTGAAATACGTATTCTGACCATGGTTGATTCTTATACCACTAAATGGAGCCACTAGAGCTATGGTGACGCTAAAACTCAAATAGATTATTTTACCCCCATCTCGTGTAGTCCGGTTTGGCTATGTGGTTAGCATTCCTACCTGCCAACTCTATGAACGCAGTTTCGAATCCTGGTCAGGATGAGTTTTAAGTTTTGTCACAATCTGAATCTACATCTTACATGTAAGTTGAATTATAAATTAGATTATTTAAATTTATAATTATGCCTTGACTGCAGAAAAATCTGTCGAGAATCTATAAGGTATTTGGAACATATTTTTCTACAGATATTCTACATTTCTTTTCTGCAGAAAAGCTGAGGAAAACATGTTCCAAATACCTTCAGATTTTCTTCAGATTTTTTTTAGCTGGGATATTCTCGCTTATAGTCAATGCCATAATATAACCATTCGTTTTCTTTCGACTTTCAGGAATTCAGGTAAATATTTGAAATATCTCTAAAATTATCTGTGAAACAAAGGCATGCATACGACTAATACTGCAGTTTCAATATCCCACGCTTATCTTCCCTTTAAATTCTGCTCCAAGAGGAACAAAGAAACCGCGGGATAAATAAAAAGCATTTTCTTTATTCCAAAGCTATTTTTCACCATTTATTCTTGACGTCTGAATTTCTCTTTTTATTTTCTTGGCAATATTATTAAAAGGCAAAACGAAACTTCTCTACAATTTCAATAATTAGAAAAATTTTGAAGGTTAGAGGAGAAAATTTGAAGAAATTTTGAAGATCACAATTTTGCAGAATGTTTTATAACAATGGTATTCGAAAAGGGTTTCCAGAAAATCAGATATGTGACAGTGCAGATCAAGACAAACAAAAATGCAGTGGAACATAAGGTTGCAAATCGACATTTATTATGTGAAAATCTCGAAAATGCGTCTGCAAAGTCTGGCGTAGCTAGGAATCTTGTCAGACCGTAATCCATTGAAGTTCTTGTGTGGTCGACTGAAAGCACTCAATCATGAGACACCGGAAGAACTGATATCGAGGACCGTAACAGCTGCAGCAGAAATCCTGGAAGCACCCGGAATCTTCCAGCGTGTTTGCCAGCCGTTTCTACGTGCGTCGTTGGGCCCGATGCAGTGAATCATGCAGACGTTAATTTGAACAATTATTGTAACTAGGAAATTTGTATTGGGGACTACAAGCTGTTTTTCACCTATTTTTGTCCAATAAATATTTTCTGAGCGTTGTTTTTTCCCCTTCACAGTTAGAGACGCATTTTCGCGATTTTCACTGTTTAACGGCATATGCGACACCATGTTCCATTGGATTTTTTTCTTCTTCATGTGTAATATCACTTCTCTAACTTTGTAAAAACCCTTTTTAAGTACTCTGTATATCCATTCCACTTCCTTATAGACTTTATTAAAATATGTTGCTGTTAATTTCCACTAAGACACAGTATTCAACATGGTAGAAATTGTAATTAAATTTTAATGATTTACGTCGTTGAAGTAATTCGAATTTTAATAAATAATAGAAGAAATTTAATAAATCTAAAGCGATAGAATATCAAAACAAATGAACAAACTAGATTATTTTTTATAGGTTATGAATATTGGATTCTACATTTTAATATTTTAAGACAGAAAGAGTCAATGCTTTAAAAAGTTTCAGTAAAATAAAACATCAATAATAGATTCTTATTTAGGACTGTTAATTTAAGTGAAAATTTTATTTATTTATATTTAAGTAATTAAATTTTAGCTGATTTTTAAAATATAAGGATTCTGACTTTTCTGCATTGCAATGTATAGTAGAACCCCCGGAATCCATACCTCAGGATCCGAAATTTCGAATAATCCGAAAATCATTTTTTAATTTTCTGAAAGATTCTTACTGAAAAATAAAGAGGAAATAAAAATTACACATCAAAAGCAAGGTTAATTTAATGTCTTTACTTAACATAAAAGAAGTATTCGAATTGGTCTTTAAGAATGAATACATAACCTTAATCAGTAGAAACAAATTGATATATTTTCTTTTCACCCTCAAGTTGTTTGCCGCTGTGCCGTACGAAATGCCGCGTGCTCTTTCCACACGTCTTCTCAGAGTACCCACAGTCAGTACTCTACTGCATTTAGTATATCAAGAGTAATTTTACCGATTTTCTCGGATTATTCTAATTCCCCAGAAAGCGAACAAAGGTAAGCCACAATTAGTCCGGATTTCCGGAGTTCTACTGTATAATAATATGAGAAACTTTCTCTTTGAGAAGTGCAAATAATGAAAAGAAATACCTTCATTAGAATTTAAATATTTTCATTCGATATATAGTTTGTTTCTTTGAATTCATCCTTGCACTTTTCTGTTATTTAATTTAATCAATGTAATTATGATTAGATTCTGTTTAAATAATTGTGGAGGAAATACAAACTAGTCTTTTTCCTGTCTTCACATTATCAGTAAATCTCTATAAAAATTAATCATGAAGTTTTAATTATCAAATTCCAGTACAAGATAACAACAGTCGTTTTTCCATAGTGAGTCAGCCACATGAGATTTCCTGATAAATTAATTATTCAAAATTTTATGAATTGAGTCGTTGTACCCAAGAGATATAGTTGTTTCAGAAAAAGCTGTATAAACTAGTTGATGCTGAGTATTTAGAAATAATATCATTTACTTTTTGGTAATTCGTTTTGAGATTTCTATAGTGACACAGTATTAAAGTGGGATTCGCCCGTAACTTAAGCCACAAAACTTCCGCTGATCATCAAAATCATTCAACAATCTACTTTTACATCTAATCTCTAACTTTTTCTCCTCTTTCTTACATAACTCTTAGCCGTTACAACAAACTGAAGTTCTTCCCACCCGAATAAATGACCCATTAAATATTTTCTCTGAATGACCATAAAACCACAGGGAATAAAAGAATCACTCCCAGGGGTGAGCGCTCTATCCACTCTAATTGACGACTTCACTTATTTCAGAGAGAAAGAAACTCTTAATTACACTCCAAATCGCTTTTCTCTTTCGAACTTCGCTATGTTAAGAAACTGGAAATAAAAGCTGAAATATTTCCAGAATTGCAATTTCTGAGGAATTCATTGATTAACTGTTACTCTTTGCGTTTTTGTAATCAAAAGCAGCTCTTTAATTGGGAACTGTATGATTATACATTTTCAAGTATATCTGTTTCATCTAAGTAACACTGATGAAAAATTAGAATATTTTTATTTTTTAAATTATTGCTGCATTATATATAGAGGATATTTTAAAACTCCTAGTACAAATTTAAGAGATGAATGAACATTCCAGGTGATGAACACATGATCGAGTCTCAAATTCTTAAGTGCAAGAGCTGCAATTACTATGTACGAGGTTAAGTTAGCAAATAAATTGAAAAAAGTCAGTCAAAATGGGAAACTAAGATGGCTACTTGAAAAGCATGTTTATTTCTCGATATAATCGTCATTTACATTAATACCATCATCCCATCTCTTTATGAATTTTCCAATACCTGCTACCTAAAAGCTATTGGACTACTGCCTCAGCCACTTTTGTACGTCACGTTCAGTGTTCACATCATTAGCAAAACTCTTGCCGAACGAGTTCAATATAGCGGGCAAATAGATGATCAATCCTAGAACTAATTATGGGCTGTAAAGTGGGTATTGAAGAAGTTATCACTAAAATTAACTGCCCTTATAACTGGAGTGCATCACGCGAACGAGTTTTATTTTTTCCACATATTCTGCCACGTATGCCACACTTGAAAGATCAATACACAGTCTCAAACAATTTTTAAGGTGTTCCAGATGTTTAGATGAGTGAATATTGTAAAAATCATGTTTGACTTTTTGAGCATTGTAACTAATTGAACCAATAATTACTATTCAATAATAACATACATTTTGTTAAAAAAAATCGTCTGGTGGGTGTACATGAATGCAGATTAACAAGAAGGATAATAAAAAATATATAACTATTTATTTTACGAATATTCCAGAAAAACGGAACCTAGCACAGGTAACAAAACTAAACAGAAAATCTCTAATGAATATCAGTCAGAACACTTTCAATGGCGTTCATTGTCTCTGTTCCCTAGCTTCCCTGGCGACCAAACTCCATCTGAATGACTCTTTGTTCGAGAGCTTGCTTTTATACCTTTCCCAACAGGAAGTGACTTCTCATAGTAATCTCCAGAAGGTTCTTGATATTTCCAGTTCCAAGTAGAGATAGGACCACAACGCATTAATTTTCTGGAACATTCCTTTTGTCACCAATATCCGAGTTTATCGGCTTGATTCCCAATAAAACTCTGTGAAACTCTTTCTTATCCTAAGATAATAATGTCAGGGAAAAAATTTCACAACTTCGTCAACTTTAGAACTCGCATTTTAAGAGTTATTTTGTGATTTAACAAAAACATATTAAATTGTTTTCCTTACAAAAGGTACTTATTGAATTGTAACAATATTCCTATAGAAAACCATTTCGATGTAATTTATTTAAAATCTGAAATTTAATCAGGGCCAAGTTAAATGGTTTCCCATGGTGCTATGAGTCGTTTAGATATGGAAAAGATCAATAAACCCTTGCAGCTCAGAAATAAATCCGAAAAGATCCATAAGTAACAAGTCACAATTTCTGCAAAGCAAGACGTCCCTCAAAGGTAAATTTACAAATAATTATTGGCTGTCACATTTTTTAACGATCAGGTATAATTTATGCTTGTTCTTTGACGTAGACAGATTACAAAGTCAGAATGATTTATGATTTGTTTAAGTGTAGATTATGCTTTAAAGTGTGTACCGTCTGCGAAAATCATGTGAAGGAAAAAACCATTTGAATGATCACCCTGCACTCTTGAATATCGAACAGAAATTAGAGTTATTTAATTTAATGGATCGTTTCAATGGATTCAAATGCGCCGATATTTTAAAATAAAACTCAATATTTTAAAAATAACTCGAATGACTTGGTTCCCAATGCTAAAGATTTACCTCTCATTCATAGCTGCAAAAATATAAATGGGTAAATGTCCTGGTCGATAGTTTTCTTTGTATGAACGGGAGCAGTTTAAAAATGTATAATAGAAAAATCCGCACGGAAATTTGATCAGATCGCACGGAAATCAGCCAGATATTGAAAAAAATAGCATTTCTTAAATCGAAAATCTATCTTGAAAATTCTTTCCCAGTTGACAGACTTGATTTACAATTTAAAACTGATCTACAATTTTGATGTAAATATTACATGTCATATTTTATTTCTGTAGCTCTTTGCTTTTTTGAACAAATCAGTTAACATCCACAGGTCTAAACAAATAGACACTCTATGCGTATTTCGATTTGGGTTCAAAACTTTATCCAGATATGTAGTTTGATTTATCCAACTTGCTGTCCCCCTGGGTGGGCACCAAGATTACCCGGATATGAGTGGCCGCCTGATAAGTAAGAAGGTACTCGCTTCTAATTAAGTTATACTAATGGGGGGATCCTCGCTCCATTGATAGCTCGTACCACCTACGGGAAGGGTCGGGATGTGGCCGATGATGGCTAGTAGCACTCCGTACACTGTACTCGAGTTATTGAAGCGGCTTTCATTCAGAGCACCCGCAGGAAATGACAGGGGGCGTGATTCAGTTTTCTGATCTGATTACCTAGCTTATTGTGTTTTTGAATTAATTTCTTCAAATACATTAAAATAGACAATTTTTCAAACCTTATACTAAAAAAGCGTGAATTTTTTACTCAAATAATTGGTAAAGAATCATCAAAATCTAGATTTGGTGATTACAATATTTTTGCCTTTAATTGCATTGTACACAAAAAATTAAAAAGAAATACGTTGAGAATATTTATTCTGTAATTCTTTCATTCAGGTTCTTTTACAACATACCTAACTGTAAAACAATAATCCAAATTTAAAAAGAACTTGTACAGAACCTATAAAATATTTTCCCTGTTTCTGACTTCCATAAAGGAAAACAAAGAAAAGAGGGACAAAACTATCGGAAAACAAAGCAGCAGGGGGTTAATCACCAGTAAAGTTCAACGGCTGAAAACGATGACTCTTGAAATGAAAAATTAATAAATATCTTTGAAAATAAAAATAAAATCAATTTGCATTACATATAAAAGGTGTCCACTAAACCAAAAACCATAACCGACACCGACCGACTCTCCTTTAAAACTTAGAGCCTTAAACAGTTGCGGAGAATGTTCAGCAAAGCTCTCAGGGAAGCTGCGAAGCTTCTCCTCAGCCCCTCGGTGCAGCATTTATTGCCAAAGGAATAAAATGTTACATATTACGGATCTTCATAACGTGGAAGTAAAAATTCCAAAATTATATGGAGATGGGAGCAAAATTAGACAAAACATGAAAACACAAATAGCAGTAACGGGTGCAACATAACTAACAATACATGCCAAAAATATACCAAATCCAATCAGAAACGTACAGAGTGTCCAATAATCTCCCTTACTGCCCCGCCCCTCCTCCAATTTCAGAAGACTGTAACTTGTCCTGAGAACAAAGTCTAGGGATAGTAATGTGGCTGTACGCTATTCAATGAGACAAATTTTAGCGCCACCTGTGGCAAACTGCAGAGCTAGCGTGCAAAGTCGAAAATGGTAGGATATATGGGAGAAAAAGAGTCAATTTCAGTGTCTTGGACCTCATCGATTTAGTACCAAAAGATACTTTACGGAGATTAATACTGACATCAAAATGCCTTAACGTACAATTATTGGCGATTTCCGAAACTGTGACGTCAAAAACGTGGAAGAAAGGACAAATATGAACCCCAATGGACTTTCTTCTGTAATGAGTCCTGAAGCAATAGGTGGCGACCTAATACTAAATCTTGTGCCAGCGTGACATCTAATATGCTAAAAATTATATAACGTGATATTAAAACTAGGGGACAATATCGTTGCGTTTTTGGTATAATGATGCTAATTCTGCAGTTTGCCGCCATTTGGGCTTGTAAACAGTATTATGCCGTACCGCATAGCAGTTTTACTATATACCAAGACACGAATTTTGTCTATTGGTTCTGAAATGAAAGGGGTTCTAAGGATCATTGGTGGGCATTCTGTATAATCTTTCTGTGTACAGAACTAAATAAATACCTCTGAATGGATCTGAAAAAAGACATTGAATATATATTTGAAAAAAAATGTTAAGTGCACTTAAAAAAATTATAATTTTAATTTAGCAGATTAGAGTAAACTTTTAAACATCGATATCCCAATCTGATAAAAAAATCTTCTACTTCCTGTGACAACGAGGTTTCAGATTAACATCTTGCCTCTCTAATACAACGAGATATTTTCATAAATCGAGTTTGTCTTCAATTCTAGTAAGAATATATAAATGTGTCATTACGTTATTTATGGTGTACTATGCTACTTCAACTTGCTTTGAGAATCTACTTGGTCTGAGTCAGATTTACAACTCGGAGAGCTGTGACTTTTTGCAAATGCTTTTACTTTAAGGGGAGTCAGTACCCGATAAAATTTCTAAATTCGATTTTTTTTGTTTTTTAAATATTTCAAAACTCCATTTCAAGACGTTTCTAACTATATAAATCTTTTTCTGGTGCTCATATTAGAAATAAATTAAAATGAACTTTAAAAAATTCATATAGATTAATGTAACACAAGAATTTTACTTTTAACTTGAATTATCTCAAAATTGTATTTTAAAAACTGCATGTACCTTTCTCTCAAAATCTGCTTTATATATGCTCATGGAATTTTTACCACCTATTTTATACATGTAAATGTATATAGTGATGTGAATTTTTTTCTGATCTCAAGTTCGAAAGCGGCATTTTTTGAAAAATTCAGAATGACATTCAGTTAATTTTTTTAGATAACCAAGCTATATTTATGTAAGGTTTCCACTTCAGTATATAGATAAATGTCTACTTAAACTGTAGAAAAATTTGGATCTATAATACATTGTGAATAAAGGTTCATAGAAAATGGCCAATTCAACATTGGCGGTATAGGGGATACTGACTTCCCTATGACTTGAAGCGAGTTTCTTCTTAATAAATTAATCGCCATTACAGGCTTCGTCTATTTTACACTAAATCCACTGCGCACATCCACTAACAATTCATTCATCCACTACTTTCTTCATTTTTGTATGTGACATTAGACAATAAAGGGTTAATATTGATTAAATGTCTATACAGGATTCACAGATGAACTTCGATGTCAGAAGATTTATCTTTTTCAGAGTTTACATCAGCTGATAATCGAAATATCAGGCAATTTTAGGTTCAAATTGAAGCTGTTTTTATTTTTAGATTGAAGACGAGATTCACGGGCTCATTTTTAATAAATAAATCCTTAAAATGTGAAAGATTAATCAGTTTATATGCAGAGAAATGTAGACAGAAGGGAGTACTGATATCGTTTTCTAAGAGCTAAAATAAATTTTAGTTTATATTCAGTGACAAACACTATGGTTTTGAATGAAAATAGGGCTAACTTCAAGAATATATGACTCCAATTTATGCAGATGATAGTTCATAGTATTTCTTACTTAAATAATTACGATATTAGATTAAATGTTTATAATTTTAATCTCCAATAGAATTCTCTTATTTACACATCTACAAAAACTTGAGATTTATAATTTATTTTAGGTAGTGATAAGCATGAATATGATATCAAGGCATAATAAGATGCAACTTTTTCAATTTCTATATATTTATTCCTTTTCTGTCATTATAGCAATGTAATCACTGAACTAAGCTGTTAATTTAAAAAATCGTTTTATACATTAATAATTGCAAATGTGGTTTATTTTCGAAACACTTATTTAAGCACAGCATTTTTATGTTTTTATTTTCAAAATTAGGTTTATTAATAATGATGGGATTCAAAAGATTAGACATACTGACTCCACATCAAGAAAAGTATAAAGATATTCAGGAACAGATACTCTTCAAAAATAATAAAGCGAACAATTTTTATTTTAGGTTTAATTTTACGAAAGCTCTGAAAGACATATTCTTCCAAAAACTGTACAGCATATGTAACTGCCAGATACAGTCCTTACATGCAAATTTAAATAAATAAATTTTTGGAAATTTAAAATATCTAATTTGCTTTTTATTTACACTTTTTATTACATATTTAACTCAAATTTGTCTTTCTCACTCGAACCTATGTTCAATCTCTTTTTATTTTTCACGCAACATAAATTCAGAATCTTCATAAAATTATGGTAAAATAAATATAGAAAGATATAATTTAGGCGTTTTAAAAGATATTACAGTTTCAAACTTGCACTTCCTCAACTTGAATAAGCCCTTTGCAGCTACGATATATGTTGAAAATATAACTTCTGATTGAAATCTGGCTTTCCACAAAACGTATCCTGCCATTGTTATTTCGATATATACGTTGGATTGGAAGGTCTACTTATTTTCTGGAATTCCTCTTCACTCTTTCAGCAAGGAGTGTGATTCACTTTTGTAAAGATTTTTCATTTTTTTTTTCGTTTTTTATTTATTTTGGATTTTATTATATTTGTATAACCTGAAGCGACTGCACCGGGAAATCTGGAAATGCGACTTTTCCTGAGAGTAACATTTTTCGTATTTGATATGCCATGACACAGGATTTTTTTCTGACAGTTTTTACGGAGCTTTACGTTCTAAACCTTTTGAAATATTTTCCGAATTACATACTTTTAGCCATTTTTTGCGTTCTCTTGAGAAATACTCCTTGTGCACAAACAAGTACAATACAAGTACACTCAATAAAGAGTTGAAGGAAGTTTTAAATTAAATTATGCAAATGCAAATTCCAAACAGAACAGGGAGGAAAAATACAAAACAAATTTATAAGAAGTTACAAAATCATTTACCGAAACAGTTATAAATTCAATGTTGCAAAAAATCACCTGTCATTATTTATTCATTTATGCGAACTGAAGGTACTCCATGATTTTCAATCAAGCTCTCGAATGAAATCAAATTGTTCATTTATTCATTTCTCTCTTCTCCTAATTAACACATCAACCAAATTCCTATACTCGCTATAAAAAAAGCCTTCATTTGCTTCTGTAATAATAAATAAGCATTTTGTTTCTCATTAGAACTGAGATCTATTATCTGATGACTCATTCATTTGTATATGATTCTGAATGTAGTTTTCTGGATGAATTTATTAATACAAATTAAGCAGGAAGAAGTTTTAGAATAATGGAGTTGAATGAATGTTCATTAAGCTCACCAGGGATTCATTTGTTTTGTTGCTCGAGGAAAACGGTTATTCGTTATAAATATTCATTTTCCGAACAGGATCTTTTTTGCATTTCTTCTGATTGAGGATTTATCCTTAATTCATTTGCGTGATGAACTAAGACCGTCTGTAATGATAATATATTCTTTTGGGGGTGGAAGAAGTTTTCAAAACGTTTTGATCCTTAATATATTGATCTCATTGGGTTTCATTCATGGATATAATTTCCTCGACAGAAAAAATGATAAGAGTTATTTCTGTTTGCTTGCGTTAGGTTCGATAGAGAAAATTCTAGGTATATAACTGTTAAAACATGGTTTATAAATGAAACTCCAGCCAAAAATGATAAAAGTAGTATCATGATCGATAACAGGTTAAATGTGTGCAAGAAGGGTAAATTATTTTAGAGCACATTTTGAAATAATTTTAATATTTCAAAGGAACGTTATCATTCAAACCCTTTGTAAGGAGAAATCAGTAACACC
>BGPR01012201.1:9333-19683 GCA_013235015.1 Araneus ventricosus
TTTCTGATGACATCATCCACCAGATTCTTCTTCCTCCTCGTTCTTTTTCATTAGTTTTTTGTTAATATTATTGTATTTTTACATCTATCACAATTAAATCTTCCCTTAATTTGTTTTGTGATCTTTTAATAGTACAAGTTTTAAATAGATAGGCACATATGTAATGCCTAGAGACCGACGCAAAGATGATACAATATTTATGAGTTTTATTCTGAAATATGTGTTTTCTGAATTTCCACTTTCCTACTCATTTCCGCAGCTGCATATAATTTTTCGAAAGATTATCATTATGTAAATATTTTGGCTCATTCCCTAGGTAATAATGTAAAGAATAAATGTATTTCCTTTCATTCAAATATTTTAAATATTATTTTAGATATCGCGTTTGAAATATCAGCTGAGAAAATTGAAAATAAATTATATAATGAAATAAAATGAATCGCTGTTTTTAATCTAACATTGAGAAGAATTAATCTTAGTTAAGCATTCCCTAATTTTGCTGGTAATCATCTTTTTATTCAATATAAATACTTTTTTTTACTTTCTAATATATGAAGTTTAGAAGGAGAAAGTTTTGTAATCATCAAAATATTTGATCTCGAGATTTTCAAGAATCTCTATGCGCCAGACCTCGCCGAGTCTGAAAATTCAATTTTTTGAAATATGAGTGTTTGTAGATCAGTTTGGAAATAACAATAATCTGTTTGATAACTTAAATATGCAACAAGTCAGAATGACGAAATTTGATATGCATTCATAACATCAAAATGGTTGCATTCAATTACATTTTGGACGAAGTCGGTCGACGGGAAATCTGTCTATCAGTATGTTAACGATAGCGTTCTCTTTTATCCATGCTCAGTGTCAATCAGAAGCAAATTACTTCGTCATGGATAGAAAATGCACATGAAGACAATAACTAGAGAAGCAAAATTGGATTTGAATTGGCTAGTGACATGTTGTAGGGAGATGAAATTATCGGCCAAGTCGCCAAAATGGTCGCCAAGGTCGGGGGTCCACACCCGGGCATCCCATGCTTACCCCTGTAAAACTCTCTTCCGAAACATAAGACACAGCCACACAGGCAATAAGACTGACCACACAGCTCTTTTTCGGCACACCGGAGTCTCAAACCAAGTTCGAGCCTCCTAAACGGTTCTTCACCGCCCTTCTGTTCTCCATCCAGCATTCTGTTTTCATCCCCTACCTCAAGGGGTGGAGCTCCGCCTTCCTTCCACTCCACTGGCTAATCGTACTCCCGGGTGACCAACGACTAACCTTCCATGTTCCCAGTGGTCAAATTCAACCGTGGGGAAGGTTCTTGGGTTTTGCCACCACCGGGGCTATACAGGTGTGACATGAAAGAGTACCGCTAATCTCCTCAAAGTCGACCCCATATGCGCTCTCTGACAGGTATTGATTCCTGTGCATTGTGGTCGATTTCTGTGTGAAGCTATTACTCTCGCGAACGTCTCTTTAACGACCACCAGGTGCAGCTGTGCTGTGGTCTGCGGCTGACATGAAAGGAACTGGACTCTCTTTCTCGTGGGAACGGTGCTAGCGGGAAGGGAAAACATAACAATATCCTTTAACCATACTTTAAACAAAATGGGATTTTTTAAAGTATTTTTCCCACCTTTTATTCAAGAAATGAAAGTCAAACATTTTGAAATCATTTTCTTTAAAAAATCAGTCCTTTAAGGGTTAAAGCGGTATTTCAGTTTAGAAATCCTACAGTTCGAAACAAAAATTGCCCTAAGACTAAACTAAAACGCTCTTATAATACATGCTAATATTTTATTTTCATTATTTTCAAAAAATTAGACTAAACCAGCGGGAGGTGTTCTTCCCTGGTCTTTCTCGTATACTTCTCAAATATGAAGCGTTTTGTGTTTAGCTTCTTCGTGTACTGAAGACAATAGACTAGGCATTCTAGAACAATATCTCTTTCCTTGAATTACACGCAAAAAACAATTTTGGATTTTTAAGATTTAATTTTACCAGTTATAAAAAAAATGCTCCTATAAGATAAAACAGTAATTTTCCCCAAAACAAGACACAAAATTACATAGACTCATCTTCCATTAAAAATCATACCATAACTTTTTCAAACGTCTGAATTTTTCTTCGATTAAATATTCTTTGAGCTATCTATTATAGTCACTTTAATATGAATTTCACCTTTCACGTTCAGGAAAAATACATTCTTAGTGATAAAACTGATATGTTATTGGAAGTGACATTACCTTCGCTGGGAGGAAACTCCCTTCTGAAAACAATCGAATCCGGAAGAGCATTGTCCGGGAACAACGAAGACCCCGTGACAAAGGGGAGCTGACAGATTCAGTTGGGAGGAAACTGGTTGGAGGACAGGAGGTGAAAAACCGATCTTAGTCTTGTTACTCTTTCCCGTCTGGAACCATAAACTCACACTATTGTGTTGTTTGTACGTTTTTTTTTTTTCCTCTTTTTGTAGTTTTTCCTAACCTACGAAATATACTAGTACTTCTAAACTTCGAACAAGAATGGCTGAAAAGGGTTGCCAATAACCTCGTCTCCAGGCATAAAATTCGTGGGATTATCAAATTCATTCGCGAAAATAGAGATCTTTTCCGGCCTCCCTAGCCTTCAACTTTCCAGCGGACATTTTACCGGACATTCCCCCTTCAAATAAAAGAAAGGTATAACAACATCTAAAGAAAAGAAGACTTTACGAACTAATAGTGTAAAAGTGAAAATGTCTGTGCTGTATATAGTGTATATATTTCCTTCTTTTTGTTTATTTTGTTTTTCTTAAATAAAATTAACGTGTCTTGCCCATCAAACCGTTCAGTGACCGGTCTGGTCACGGGTACGGGGGTAAGAGACGGCGTTCTGTTCTGTGAACAATAGACCTCACTCCAATCCCCACCAAAAAAATTTTAAAAATCTAAAATAAATAAAAATATTTAAAAAGGGGAATAAAAAAGTGGAAGGGTAAAAAATAATAGTAGACAACGACAAGAAGTAAGAATCTGGTGAATGATTTCATCAGAGGCCAGACATTCATGCAGATTCAAAAATGGAATAGGTTTTCTGTAGAGGAAAAAGACTTTAAGGTCTGAATTTAATATCCTCTTTTGGCCTGAACCTAAACCGGAATGTATTGGAAAGAAAAACATTTATCCACAAAGAAGTAATTAAAGACAATCTCCAGAACAAATTTCTATCATTCTTTGTCTTTTTAGATATTCTTACCTTTTTGTCTCTTTAGATATTCAATAAAAAAAATCTAAAATTTTCCCTTCATCGCATTTTTTAAAAAGCTTAGAAAATGTTATTCATTGCGAAGACAGCATTGTTTGTAGGGACACCGGACATCATAATTAACTCTCAAGTAGATACACTGGTGTGCAAAAGTTGAGAACAATTGTTAAGGTGCGAATTTGGGGTCAATATGGATAAAATGGTTCGCAATCTGCTGAATTAGCAAAAAATCTCTAGCCATTTTGCTTTGCTTATTTTTAAGCGGCATATCAAAATATTTTGAAAAAGATGGCAGCAAAAGAGAAAAATTATTGAGAAAAATTCAATCCTTAAATAAGTTATTTAAAAAAATCATCGAGGAAATTTCACTATTAAATAGGCATAAAATTAAAATATTTTTCCTAACTCTCTTCGTTAGAAATAAGAAGATGGACTTTAAAATAACTTGGCGATAAATAGTACGATTTGGCACGAATATTTAAATAAGCGAAAAGCTTTCGTTGTTATGCAGATCAGACGATTTATAAGGCAGGCGAAATTATCTTGGCGAGAAGCGTCTAATAATTCCATTTAGGCTTAACAATTACAATCGAATTTTGAAGTTCTTAAAATTGCCGACTGCGGATTAGATGGTGAATGAATTTAACCTTCCAGCGGGCGCGCCTGCGCAAACGTTACGGCAAACGAGATTTTTCATACCCTGTTTTCTTATTCGGAGTCAAAACTGTCTGAAAGTCATTGCTATTCCTTCATGCGACCCCTTGCTGCAGGATTAAATGAGTTTATCCCAGTTTCAAGGTGTTTTTATACTGTTTTAGGCTCCTGTCGTGAATTTTATGCAGAGCGCCCGCTCGTGTAGCTTGATAATGTTTTTTCACGTCTTAACGTTTCAGTTTGATAATTATAAAACCAGTGCGTATTAGGGCGAATTAATAGTTAATTTTATATTATCAAAGATATTTAATATGTAATAAGCCTGCCAATAATCCATCACGCCGAAGAATTTTTCTTGAAAAACTTAACATTTAGTCTTATGAAAAAACACCTTACTACTCCAGTCCAAAAACTCTGTTCTTCTCCATATGCCTTACCGTGTCTTTAAGTTTAAATTATCTATCACAACCTGAAAAAGCAAGTGAACAGCTACCAGATTGACAAAAAGAGCTTGTGGCTTTTGTTTGAAAGAAAGAAAACGATCTTCAAAATCCATGAAATGTGGTAGGCGTAATATATAATGTACTTGTAAGCGTCACTCTCTAGCAAAAGTTCAATGTTTCGTATGCAAGGACAAAGATTAAAAACTAAGAAGAAAGACTTTTTTGTACAATCTTAGTTTATATTATAATTTTTAGGTAGATTCCTTATAGGAACTCTACCTATTGCAATGGTTCTCATGACACGACTTTCGGAAAATTTCTGCAGATCTTCACCGATCATGACCCCTAGAACCCAAAACCACCCTTCGTTAAAAAGTTATATATATATATATATATATATAAACGCTTTTTCCCATGTTATCTTGTGAACACGATAACTGGAGTAATTTTAATGTAAATTTAACCAGCTTGGGATATGTTGTAAAGATAGTGAAAATCTCGGTCGAGTTCGTAGATGGGCTATCCAGCTCAAAGGGGGTGGAAATGGTGGGGGGTGGAAATTTTCAGTTTCCCATAATTCCTTTACAATTGAAAATAGAAAGAAAATTCAAATTAAGCGAATTATTGCCTTATCAAAACGAACAATTTTTGCATTTAAACTTTTTCGATAGCTACAATTGCTTAGAAGTTATGAGCTGAAAGGTGATTTCCCCACCCTTCCCCTCCTCTCCCCCTAACTTAAAATACGTTTTAACCTATGCATGTTACCCCTTGTTGGAAAGATCTCGTCATTTGCAGTTTCTTCCACCCTCTGTCATTCTTGTAGCTCCAATACTTATGAGAATAGAGGGCAAAATGTTCTTTTCCTTATTATTAGTAGTAGAGAAGTATATGCATAACGCTCTGGCCCGTGTTATTTTGTAAACACGATAACTAGAGTAATTTTGATTAGATTTTAACTGGCGACGGATGTGTTGTAAGGAGGGTGAAAATCTCTGCCGAGTTCGCAGATGGGCTAACCAGCTCAAAGGGGGTGCAAATGGTGGGGGACTGAAAATTTCTTATTCCCATAATTCCCTTACGATTCAAGATAGAAAGAAAATTCAAATTAGGCGAATTATTGCCTTATCACAACAAACAACTTTTGTATTGAAACTTTTTTGATAGCCACAATTTCTTAGAAGTTATGAGCTAAAAAGCCATTTTCAATCCCCTCCTCCAGCTTATTATTTTCCCATAGCTCTGTTACGACTAAAGTTATGAGCTGAAAAGCTATATTCAATCCCCCCCCCCCAATTTATCATTTCCCCATAGCTTCGTTAAGATTGAAGAGAGAAAGAAAATTTCAATCAGGGTAATTATCACCATATCATAACAAACTACTTTTATACTGCAAGTTTTTTGACAGCAAGAATCATTTAGAAGTTATGAGTTCCCATCAACCGCATTCACCTTCACTTTTTATACGGTATAATATATAATTAATTTATGAATAATTAATTTACAGTTAATATCTTTGTTAAATTTTGCTAATTATAACTGTTAATTGATATACCTGGCTTTGCTCCGGATTAAAATGTTTTCATGTTTAATATTTTTAATGTTAAAATTACTATTGTATAAATATTATAATACACAAATTACTTTTCTAAGCTAAAACGCTTTTAATTAAAATGAGAATATCAATTGAACCAGACAATTTTTAAAAACATCCGTTTTCTTCATACGTTATTATTTGTTATATAGGTACTTCAAATTTTGTTAACAATTACTAAAGTCAATGAAAGGTTTTAATGAATATTTTGAAACAATTTAATTAACTATTTAATTATTCATTAATTTAAAGCGCGTGAAAATAAATCAATAGCTGGTCCCGATATAAATTGTTAAATCGTCTACTTTTAAAATTTTCTTTTAGCATTCTTCCTTCTGGAAACAGTTCTTCGTATTATTTTTGATCAACAAGAATATTGTTACGAATTCAGTTTAAAATTAATTTTGAAAAAAATATTAAAATGAGAGAAACAAATTTTTATGGAAATGAGAGACATTGCGGAAAAACGCCTAGCTTAATTTTTAATTAAGTGAAATTTTAAGCATCTTTTAGGCATTGAAAAGTTGAAGGTGACCTTTCTCTTTTCTTAAATAAAAAGTTGAAATGTTTGATTGAAATCAGTCCAATGGTTTAGGAGAAGATGTGGAACATACATATATAGCCACAGTGACTTTTATTTAAATTAATATAATTATTAGATAATCAGGAGATAAAGATTGCTGGCATATAGTATAAGCCATAAAAATTTATTTTTTTTTATTATATATTGCTTAATACGTTTTTTATAAAATAATATTATTAAATCGGTACTTTTCCGTTAGCCGGGCTCAAGCGAAAAATCGCCAAATAATGTAGAATTCCGACAAATTTCTTACAACCATTCTCTTGGCGACTTGGCTCGCGTTTGGTTCACAATTGGCGACATTTGCGCCCGGCTAACGGAAAAGTACCATTAAATCTCATTACTTTCTCTGATTTTAGTAGAATTTTAGATTTTGTAAATAATATTAAAATTAATTTTCACTCTTGATAAAAAGATTTGTTTTCTGACGTGTCTCTTATTAGTATTATGAAATAATTAAAAATGAAGAAAATTATTGTTTTGTAAAAAGTACGACACGCGCCCGCTCGTGTGAAATATTATAGCTCGCCCGCAGGAAGGTTAAATATAAATTTAGAACTAAAAGATAGCCAAAAATTATAGAAATAGAGAGCACTTGTATTATATAGAATGCAGATAACGATACAAAGCGATAAGCGAACTGTATTTATTTACAACTCTGATGTCATAATCTTAATGTTGTCACTCACTCTTTTATTATCAATTAAATTTATTGATATAATAATTTTATACAATTAAAATAACTAACCATTTTCTATTGCTTCAAGAAATATTTCTGCTAAATTTGAAGAAAATCGAACAACGCATTTGGTCGTAATCGAGTAACAAACTTACAGACAGACAAACGCCAAATGCTGGGTTAGAACGTAGATCTCTATTCGCTCGGCCAGCAAAGAGAAAGTATTATAATCGTCAAAAAATTGGACATCGAGTTTTCCATGAATTTTCTAGATTTAGAACTTTTAGATACTAAAAAGTGTATTTTTGGAATTATGTTTGTCTGTGTCTGAACACGAAAACTCAAAAAACACAACAAGCTAGACGGTAGAAACTGGATCTAGTTGGTTTCTATCATATTTTGTTCGAAATCGCAGACGTCTGTCCGTCTGCCTGCCCATGGGGTTATGAATACGATAACTCCAAAACACGTAGAGCTGGATAAATAAAATTCGGCATATGATTTTATCTCATCTTAACACATAAACTCGCATCACTTTTCTGTTTGCATACTTTTTTACAACTTTTATGACTCAGACACTTTCTTATCTGTTGGGTTGAATAATAATTCATGAGCGTTTCTCGAAGTTATAATTAAATTTTCAGATTTATTGTTTTTTAGTTGTCTGGCTGTTAGATGCTGTTGGTTCAATCTTTTTCAGTTTCGTTTACTGGGATGTTCTATTTTAATGATCTGAAAATACACAAAAATCAAAATCCACTATCTTGTAAAACATTAAATTCTCTTTCAAATAATACAAAACAGGATACATACATAATACAAATACGGGACGGAGCGAAGGACAAAGAAATTGTCCCACAGGACGGGCGTCACTAAGCCAAATTTCAGAAAAAAAATCTAAAAAAAAAATCCTCACGTCATAATTTTTGGTACCATTTTAGATTGTTACTTAAGCTGTGATATACGTTAAAATTAGTAATAAATACTCATTTTTCTTTAATTTAAATGAAAATATATAAAAAAATTTACTTACCTTGAGAAATAATTTTCGGAAGCACTACTCTAATTCTTCTGAAATTTTTGTTACCATTTTAGATTATTACTTAAGCTTTGATATACGATAAAATTAGCAATAAATGCTCATCTTCCTTTAATTTATATGAATATATATATATAAAATTTGCTTACCATGAGAAATAATTTTCGGAAGCACTATTCTAATTCTTCTGAAATTTTTGGTACCATTTTAGATTACTACTAAAACTATGATATACGTTAAAATTAGCAATAAATACTCATTTTCCTTTAATTTATATGAAAATATATATAAAACATTTTCTTACCTTGAGAAATAATTTTCGAAAGCACTATTCTAATTCTTCTGAAATTTTAATTGGCAAAATACATAAATCAAGTTAAAAAAAAATACCACAAAGACTATTTAGAAGAAGAAGTAGCAAAATTTTAATACGGAAACTGAGTGTGAGAAACCTCGAAGCAGGGACGAACACAAAGAAATCACTAGAAATATCACTTTAGAACTCTTTAGGAAATGAATCATCACTCTCATCTATGTCACTAATTGGTTCACTTATATTCTTCCTCTCATAAATAACGCTTTCTCGCCATAATAAACTGGAGTCCGAAATAAAAAGCAGAGTACGCAATATATATATATATATAAGAAAGCATCGCAATGTGTAAGTGGTCTGACGGTAAAACCCAAAAGGAACCCCACATAGTAGCGAAAATAAATAAATAAAAATATTCGGAGAAATAAAGAAACGCGAACCACGTGGAGAGTGAAACATCCCAGCTCTGTTTGTTTATATTACGTTTTAGCCCCCGTCTGCAACATCTGATGAGAAAATACCAAATTCCGGCAGAATGTGAACGAATTGAAGGTTAGGCTCCGATAATTATGTTCAGTTCAAAATAAATGGACACAAGGTGCCATCTAGTGATCTTTAAAAATTGTTGCAGCTCAAAATACATATATGAAACACACGGCCAAAGGGATAGTTCGCTAGCGATGCATATATGCTTCACCCGGCCATGGGCGACAATGCTACCGAAAGGGTTTTAACGGCTTTTGAAAATCGATTGTCAAAGTCTCTCATTTTTCGAGAAGCAACTAGTTTTATAATTGCTTAAAGCGCCAGATATTTTCATTTTAGTTAAAAACAAAGTTACAGACCATAAGACGATTTAGTGTTATTATATTTTTAAAAAATGCATTCATTTATCTCCGGGATGACATTCCATTCTGTGCTAATTTAAACATATTTTTACGTTGTCACATATAACGTTTCCACCACGTTGCCGCTAGCAGCTGATTTGATATGCGATAAAGAAGCTTTTTTGTAAATAGTTCGTGAAAATTAATTTTAAAAAAGCTTTATCTACAAAAAATGCCTGCAAATACTTTTATGCCAGATATAGCCGCTAGTAAAAATAGTAATAAAAAATAACCATAGTTTATATCTTGCAGATGTTTGTTTTTGATTAAGGGTGATTTATTGAAACTCTTAAAAACAATTTTTATATGACGATTTAAAACAATCGTCTACATTGCAGTTATTGTATACAGGGTGTACACAAATGAAGTGACTCATTTCAAAACTTAATTTAAAAATAATAAAAATGTTGGAACTACAGTTTTTTTAAATGAGAGCTCATCTCAAAAAGCTTTTTTTCAGATAGGTAACATGCCATTTCGGTGGTTTAGGGGATCGCAAATTATTGGAAATCAAAAATTTGTCTAGAGCCATTATCTGAGGAAATATTAAAACTGGAAGAAAAATAAAAGCATGTATTTTAGGGAATTTTACACTCTTTAATTTGTAAATTCACATATAGTGTGAAAACTGAAGAGTTTTCGTGATATTCAAGAAAAACTGAAAAAGAAACAAGAAAACACGCATCGGCTTCTGCCGGCAGCCATTGCGTAGAGAATTTTCTCTCTGTAACAAATTCAGAACGGCGTAACCCCGAGTTACCTATCAGGAAAAAACTTTTTGAGATGCTCTCTTATTTTAAAAAAAACGCAGTTCCAACATTTTTAGTTATTTTTTATTAATTTTTGTAATGAGTCACTTAATTTGTGTACACCATGTACTAAAATTGTTACCTTTAGTCATAAATTTGAGAA